>CAUYON010161203.1:0-11923 GCA_963573935.1 Arctocebus calabarensis
TAAGCTGGAGGGTTCGAATCTAGCCTGGGCCTGCCAAACAACAATGATGGCTGCAACCAAAAAATAAATAAATAAATAAAAAATAATGGCCGGGCATTGTGGCGGGCACCTGTAGTCCCAGCTACTTGGGAGGCAGAGGCAGGAGACTTGCTTGTGCCCAGGAATTGGAGGTTGCTGTGAGCTGTGATGTGATGCCGCAGCACTCTATCCAGAGTGACAGCTTGAGGCTCTGTAACAAAAAAAAAAAAAAAAAAAAAAAAAAAAGACTTTAAAAATGTAACTGAAATTTAAAGCTGTAATTCTACAATTAAAGTCTCACATGCTTAGTATCTACCTGCACATGTCAAAGTTTCCTTAAAACATTATTATTAGCCAGGAATGCTGGCATCTGTTTGTAGTCCCAGCTACTTGGAAGGCTGGGATGGGAGGATCACTTGAGATCAGGTTCTTTAAGTTCAGCCTGGGACTTGCAATGACACCCAGTATTATATCTATTTTTTTTTTTTAAAGGCAAGGCCAGGTGCAGTGGCTCACTCCTATTATCCTAGCACTCTGGAAGACTGAGGCGGGTGGATTGCCTGAGCTCAGGAGTTTAAGACCAGCCTGAGCAAGAGCCAGACCCCATCTCTAAAAAACAGCCAGGAGTTGTGAAGGGCATCTGTAGTCCCAGTTACTTGGGAGGCTGAGCAAGAGAATTGCCATGCCACAGCACTCTACCAGGGGTGACAAAGTGAGACTCTCAAAAAAAAAAAAAAAAAAAAAGAAGGCAAACAGGCATATATATGGCAAAGGAACAAACAGGTACTTAAAAATTTTTTGTGGCATTAAGTTAAATTAAGGCCCAGTTTTTGGAGATTCATTTTATCAAGCTATTTTCATAAAAATACATTGTGGCGGGTGCCTGTAGTCCCAACTACTCGGGAGGCTGAGGCAAGAGAATCGCCTAAGCCCAGGAGTTGGAGATTGCTGTGAGCTGTGTGACACCACAGCACTCTACTGAGGGTGATAAAAGAAAACTCTATCTCCACAAAAAAATAAATAAATAAAAATAAACCACTAAGCTCCTCTCAAGGTAAGGAAAGGGAAGACATTTATTTACTCAAAGCTTCATCTAATAAAAAAAAAAAAAAGTTTAATGTAATTTCATGGGGAAACAAGAGTATTTCTTTGTTCTTTTCCTAAAATTTAGGAAAGCTTGGAAGGCTGAGGCAAAAAAATACATATAAGAATGGAAATTCATGGCTCGGTGCCCATAACTCAGTGGTTAGGATACGGGCCACATTCATCAGGGCTGGTAGGTTCGAACCTGGCCAGGGTCTGCTACACAACAATGACAAGTGCAACAAAAAAAAATAGCCAGGACTGTGGTGGGCGCCTGTAGTCCCAGCTACTTGGGAGGCTGAGGCAAGAGAATCACTTTTAAGCACAGGAGTTTGAGGTTAGTATGAGCTGTGACACCACAGCACTCTACTGAGGGTGACATAGTGAGACTGTCTGAAAAAAAAAACAACCCCAAAACCAAACCAAAACAAAACAAAAAAACCAGAAGAATGGACATTTGTCAATTAAAACCTTTTAATTAAAATGTTGGCTTACCTGTATTCCAGCATGGCTACAGAGATAAAAATCAAACTCATATGGGTGTGTAATATCTGTATCAACTGTTGTTCCAGCTGGGATATTGCCACTTCTTCCAACCTAGATTTGTCAAAGTTTAAACAAATAAGAGAAAGGTAAAAAGTTTACCTGAAACACTTTATATTGGCTGATCCCATGTTTCATCACTTGCAAGCTTTAAGTATTACTTATGTAGTCATTAAGAGAAGACCTTATGTAAGTCCTATTTGCTACTCTTAAATGTTGCTGACAGTAAGTGATGATAAATAACAAAATGTTACATAGTCTTTACTACTGGTTAGCTGGTACTTAATCTCAATATGTGTGGAAGACATTACAATTTTTTTTTAGGGGCTTGGTCGCCTGTGGCTCAAATGGCTAAGGCGCCAACCACATACACCTAAGCTGGTAGGTTCAAATCCAGCCCAGTTGTTGTGAGCTGTAGTGCCATAGCACTCTATCCAGGGCGACAGCTTGAGGCTCTGTCTCAAAAAGAAAATTTTTTTTAGGGTGGCGCCTGTGGCTCATCGAGTAGGGTGCCGGCCCCATATACTGAAGGTGGCAAGTTCAAACCCGGCCTCGGCAGAACTGCAAAACAGAAAAATAGCTGGGCATTGTGGTGGACACCTGTAGTCCCAGCTACTTGGGAGGCTGAGGCAAGAGAATCACCTAAGCCCAGGAGCTGGAGGTTGCTGTGAACTGTGTGATGCCACAGCACTCTACCGAGGGTAACAAAGTGAGACTCTGTCTCTACAAAAAAAAAATTTTAAGTTAACTGTAAATGCTCCCAATTTATGGTCCCTATGCATGGTGAGTACTCTTGAATGTGTAATTTGTGAAATTTTTCTTGGAGAAAACTAAATGTTTATAGAGAAAGATTGCTGACAACAACATTAATTGTCACCATTTGTTAACCATTTAAATGCCAGGCACTCTAAATACATTATTTCTAAATTTTGATAACAGTCCTGCTAATTAGGTATTATTCCCATTTGTTTAGAGAAACTAAGACTTAGGAATATAAAATAATTTTCCCATTAGCACACAATAAAGGGCAGAACTGGAATTCGAACAATGAAATAACTGCAAAGGCCCTATTGCTTTTATTTCATACTACCAATTTCAATATCCTGCAAGAGTACACCATGAAGTTCTCTGAGTGTCTGTGATGTGATGAAAATGACTCAAAATTCCTGATGATGGGAAGCTCCCAGCATAACACTTAAAAATTCTTATTATAAGGGCCAGGTACAGTGGTTCACGCTTGTAATCCTAGCACTCTGGGAGGCCAAGGTGGGTGGACTGCCTGAGCGCACAAGTTCAAGATCAGCTTGAGCCAGAGCGAGACCCCTCTCTTTAAAAATAGCCAGGTGTTGTGGTGGGCACCTGTCGTCCCAGCTATTTGGGAGGCTGAGACATGAGAATTGCTTAAGCCCAAGTGTTTCAGGGTGCTGTGAGCTATGACTCACAGCATTCTACTGAGGGTGACAAAGTGAGACACTGTCTCAAAAAAAAAAATTCTTGCCAGGTGTGGTGGCTCACGCCTGTAATCCTCACACTCTGGGAGGCCGAGGTAGGTGGAATGCTTGAGCTCATAGTTTGAGACCAAACTGAGCAAAAGCGGGACCCCATCTCTACTAGAAAATAGAAAAAACTGAGGCAAAAGGATTGCTTGAACTCAAGAGTATGAGGTTGCTATGAGCTATGTTACCACAGCACTCTATCCAGGGTAGACAGCTTGAGTCTCTGTCTCAAAAAAAAAATTTTTTTTTTTAACAGCTTGGTGCCTGTGGCTCAAGCAGCTAAGGCACCAGCCACATATACCTGAGATGGCGGTTCGAATCCAGCCCGGGCCTGCCAAACAACAATGCTGGCTGCAACCAAAAAATGGCTGGGTGTTGTGGCAGATGCCTGTAGTCCCAGCTATTTGGGAGGCTGAGACATGAGAATTGCTTAAGCCTAAGCGTTTTAGGGTGCTGTGAGCTATGACCCACAGCATTCTACTGAGGGTGACAAAGTGAGACACTGTCTCAAAAAAAATTTCTTGCCAGGTGTGGTGGCTCACGCCTGTAATCCTCACACTCTGGGAGGCTGAGGTAAGTGGAATGCATGAGCTCATGAGTTTGAGACCAAACTGAGCAAAAGCGGGACCCCATCTCTACTAAAAATAGAAAAAAACTAAGGCAAGAGGATTGCTTGAACTCAAGAGTATGAGGTTGCTATGAGCTATGTCACCACAGCACACTATCCAGAGTGGACAGCTTGAGTCTCTGTCTCAAAAAAAAATTTTTTTTTTTTTTACAGCTTGGTGCCTGTGGCTCAAGCAGCTAAGGCGCCAGCCACGTACACCTGAGATGGCGGGTTCAAATGCAGCCCGGGCCTGCCAAACAACAATGCCAGCTGCAACCAAAAAATGGATGGGTGTTGTAGCAGGTGCCTGTAGTCCCAGCTACTTGGGAGGCTGAGGCAGAAGAATCGCTTGAGCCCAGGAGTAGGAGGTTGCAGTGAGCTGCGATGCCACAGCACTCTACCCAGGGGGACAGCTTGAGGCTCTGTCTCAAAAAAAAAAAAAAAAAAAATTTTTTTTAAAATTATACCTACCTTTACCTCCTATCCCTCGTACACTTAAAATCATTAACTGTAATTCTAGGTTTACAGAAGTAGTAAGTCATAAACTGATTCTGACATTATTTTTGCCTTGTAATGGATTACTAGCAGGTAGTAGCTTGAATTACAGCTGTGTGGATCAACCAGTTAGCTTAAACCATGCACAAAACAACACAGTTTATATCTACTCAGTTTTGTCTAATCTTAAAAAAAATCTTAACTGGGATAGGTATGGTGGCTCATGCCAATAATCTTGGCACTCTGGGAGACCAAGGAAAGAGGACTGCTTGAGATCAGGAGTTTGAGACCAGTCTGAGCAAGAGTGAGACTCTGCCTCTACCTAAAATAGAAAAACTAGCTAAGCATCATGACGGGTGCCTGTAGTCCCAGCTACTTGGGAGGCTGAGGCAAAAGAATCACTCAAGCCCAAGAGTTCAAGTTTGTTATGACCTATGATGCCATGGCACTCCACCCAGGGAGACAGAGTGAGACTCTGTCTCAAAACAAACAAACAAAAAAATTCAACTGTAATAAATTAGCAACTCCTAAATATCCTAATTAATATAAGTAAGTTGTATTCTAGTTAGACAGACAGCAGAATGCTGGCAACAGTGTTGTGAAGGGCATGATATTTTATTTTGCTGTACCTCTATTTCCTCATCCATTATTAGCAGTATTATTTAGAACAAAGGTGAAAGAAAAAAAGTCAAATGAGTGGCACAACTAAACAACAGGTGTTAAATCATTATACCTAACTTATGTTTTCCTAATCCTACTTTGTTTTCTAATCTGACTTCTTTTTTTTTTTTTCAGGTGCATGTGGCTGGCACCTTAGCCATTTGAGCCACAGGCACCAAGCCTCTAATTTGACTTTTGAAGGAAGCTTGGGCTTTCTAGGTATAGAAATATATATAGTTATTTGGAGGCAAAAGCCTGTAGCAATCTGGAGGCTATGAGAAAACTATTACTACTGCTAATAGAGAGGTGGTATAGCAGAGTGGTTTAGAGCCTTTGGAGTTAAACTCCTGGATTTGAGTACTACATCTACTAATCATTTGCTTTGAAACCTTGGGAGGTTATTTAACTTCTGTGTGCTAACTCACTCATGTGCAGATGAGATGACAATAATAACAACTCTCTTACAGTGTTATCTGTAAGGATTAACAATGTCTGCTATCAATATTTCTTCTTCTCTATTTTGCCACTATCACTACCACCCTACAACCAGCTAACCTTTATTGAGTACTTAGTATGTGTTGAGCACCATTTTAAGTACATTACATATTTTCATATTTGAATTTTCTCAACAACCCAAAGTACATATAAATACATCCAAACTTACTTAGAAGGAAATAGGCACAGAAATGTAAGTTGCTTGTCCAAAGGTACAAGCAACTTACATTGTGTTGAGCACCATTTTAAGTACATTACATATTACATATTTGAATTTTCTCAACAACCCAAAGTACATATAAATACTATCCAAACTTACTTAGAAGGAAATAGGCACAGAAATGTAAGTTGTTTGTCCAAAAGGTACACAATGAGTAATATATATACCAAAGATAAGACATCCTCCCCCTTTTCTATAGAATCTTTTTCCCAAGGAGATAGTGGATGTTTCAGATTTCTCTGCTCCCAGATTTGCAGGATGGGGATAAGTAGGATCAGGGCACTGAAAATGATAGTAAGACTGCTTCTCTACTTGCCTTTACTGTACACACAAAAGAAGATGTATTTCCCTAAGTATTTATACTTACATTTCCTTCCTAAATATAAAAATACATATTCACATTATAAAATGCAGAAAATCATTCTGTGACTTTTAAAGGAAGCATGGTATAAAAGTTGGTTTGTATAAACTTCTACGTTAAAAAAATCCTTAAGTTTTATAAGATATTTTATTTTATTTTATTTTTTTGGAGACAGAGCCTCAAGCTGTCACCCTGGATAGAGTGCTGTGGCATCACAGCTCACAGCAACCTCCAATTCCTGAGCTCAAGCGAGTCTCCTGTCTCCGCCTCCCAAGTAGCTGGGACTACAGGCGCCCGCCACAACGCCTGGCCATTTTTTGGTTGCAGCCGTCATTGTTGTTTGGCGGGCCTGGGCTGGATTCGAACCCATCAGCTCTGGTGTACGTGACTGGTGCCTTAACCTGTTGAGCCACAGGCGCCGAGCCTTATTTTAAAAAGAAAGTGTACCATTCCCCCTGTGAACGTGTAAGAAAAAACAATAATTTTTTTGAGACAGAGCCTCAAGCTGTCACCCTGGATAGAGTGCCGTGGCATCACAGCTCACAGCAATCTCCAATTCCTGGGCTCAAGCAAGTCTCCTGCCTCCGCCTCCCAAGTAGCTGGGACCACAGGCGCCTGCCACAATGCCCGGCCATTTTTTGGTTGCAGCCGTCATTGTTGTTTGGCGGGCCTGGGCTGGATTCGAACCTGCCAACTCAGGTGTACATGACTGGCACCCTAGCCTGTTGAGCCACAGGCGCTGAGCCGAAAGAACAACAATTCAAAAACTATGAGTTTCTTAACTACAAAAAGGTAGAACGGGATTTTGAACATTTGGACCATTACAGAAATTCTAGAAAACTAAAAAGGAATAATTATCTTATTTTGATGTTTCTATACTCATAACTACCATATATTAGAAACTCTGTTGTTGGCAGAGGGTCCTTGTTAAGTGCTCTATGAACTATGTTAGATAAGCATGGCTAACAATATTATAATAGATGTAAGATTACCCTTTCTGTCCTATCGGCACAAAATAATCGAGTGTGATGTCTCTTCTGAACTACAATGTAGGTTATTCCGGGTTGATAGTCTTTCTCCAAACTGATGCAGGCTTCTCGAATAGCCAGTAATTCATAATATAACACCTAGAGAAGATAAAATGGAAATGCTCAATATAGTCAATTGTTCACTTTTATATATTTCAAAGTAAGATAATGATTTAGTGCCAGAATTTCTTTTTCTTTTTTTTTTTTGAGACAGAGTCTCAAGCCGTCACCCTGGATAGAGTGCTGTGGCATCACAGCTCACAGCAACCTCCAACTCCTGGGGCTCAAGTGAGTCTCCTGTTCTGCCTCCCAAGTAGCTGGGACTACAGGCGCCCGCCACAATGCCCGGCCATTTTTGGTTGCAGCCATCATTGTTGTTTGGGGGGCCCGCGCTGGATTCGAACCCGCCAGCTCAGGTGTACATGGCTGGCGCCTTAGCCCGTTGAGCCACAGGCGCCGAGCCAGTGCCAGAATTTCTTAATCTCTTCCCTCTACAGTTAAATATATTATACTTCTCTACTCCACTTTAACTATTATCAGAGCATGGTCTTAGTAATCAAGGCTTACACATCTATAATGAACAGTTCCAAAGAGAAAATCTAGGCTGAGATACAGAACATCTGAGTAATATAATTAACAAACTTGATTTAATAGATATGTCTGAAACTTGAAACCCCTAAACCAGAAAATAGAAAATAGTAATTTTTTTTTTTGTAGAGACAGAGTCTTACTTTATTGCACTTGGTAGAGTGCCGTGGCGTCACACAGCTCAGAGCAACCTCCAACTCCTGGGCTTAGGCGGTTCTCTTGCCTTAGCCTCCCGAGTAGCTGGGACTATTGGCGCCTTCCACAATGCCCGGCTATTTTTCTGTTTTGCAGTTCGGCTGAGGCCGGGTTTGAACTCGCCATCTTCAGTATATGGGCCTGGCGCCCTACTTGATGAGCCACAGGCACTGCCCAGAAAATAATAATTCTTTTAAAAAACCCAAAGGGACTAGCTGTGGCAGCTCATGCCTATAATCATAACACTTTGAGAGGCCAAGGCTGGAGGACTGCTTGAGCCAGGAATTAGAGACGAACCTGGGCAAAAGAGCAACACTACATCTCTACAAAAAAAAATTGGCCAGGTGTTTTGGCATGTGCCTATAGTCATAGTTACTTGGAGGCTGAGGCAGGACAATTGCCTGAGCCCAGGAATTCAAGGCTATAGTGAGCTATGATCATACCACAGCACTCCATCCTGGGCAGCAGAGTGAAACCCTGTCTCTAATAGAAAAAAAAAAGAAGGGAATCTCTAATGAAGCATCAAGTTTTGACTTTGGAAACTCTCAAACTAAGGCTTTTTAACTCTATGACTAGACAGCATACTGTAAACACAATATCTGATTTAACCATAGTCTGGTAAGGTTTTAGGCAACCAACCTGCCTAAACTGTCCTTCTGAGACACCATCCCGGTAAAAAATGATACGAGTAGGTTTGAACCGAGTTGATTTATAAAATTGAATGAGAAGTTCCCGGACCATAGAAGCCAAGTCCTGAATGATCTCCTGTCGGGGTCTCTGAACTCTTACTGTGGCACAGTATCTGCTTGGATGGGCATCCATACTACCTACAACCTAGGTTAAAAAAAGTAAAGAAAGAAAGAAATTAAGATAATCAAAAGTACATGGATTTAATTTATATTTTAATTTTGCTATAATCTTATGGTTTATCACTGTTTACTCTGAGAGTAATAAAAATAAGTAATTCCCAGTGAAGAACACAATAAAAGGGCCAGTATAGGGTCAAAAACTATTTTCCTATAAGAAGGCTGAACTTTGTATTTAACAATTAGATTTAATGTATTGTTGGTAGACTTAAAGATTAGCGAGGAAAAAAAAGACAAAAAAGGTACATAATGAGAATAAGAGAAAGAAAATAAGTAAAAAGCAGACCAATTCAAACCACTGATTTCTCTGCATCTCTCTTCCACTGGTGGGTTGAGCTCAGGCATTCAAGACCACCCTGAATAAGAGCGAGAGCCCATCTGTACTAAAAATAGAAAAACCAGCCAGGTGTCGCCCATAGCTCAGGGGGTAGGGTGACGGCCACATAAACTGAGGCAGGCAGGTTTGAATTCGGCCCAGGCCAGCTAAAAAAACAATGACAACTGCAACAACAACAACAAAAATAGCTGGGTGTTGTGGTAGGCACCTGTAGTCTCAGCCACTTGGGAGCCTGAGGCAAGAGAAGTGCTTAAGCCCAAGGTTTGAGTAAGGTTGCTGTGAGCTGTGACGCCAACAGCACTCTACCTAGAGCGACAGCTTGAGACTGTCTCAAAAACAAACAAACAAAAGTCAGGCATTGTGGTGGGCATCTACAGTTCCATCTACTTGGAAGGCTGGGGCAAGAGGATCACCTGAGCCCAAGAGTTTGAGGTTGCTGGAAGCTATGGCACCATAGCACTCTACCGAAGTGTACAGAGTAAGATTCTGTCTCCAAAAAAGTAAAAAAACAAAAAAACAAAAATTAGCCAGGTGTGGTGGTGCATGCCTGTAATTTCAGCTACTTGGGAGGCTGAGGCAGGAGGAATTTGAGGTTGCAGTGAGGTATGAGAACACCATTATATTCTAGTCTGGTAACAGAGAGTGACTCTCTCCCCAAAAAATTAAAAAAAGAAAGGAAATAAAAGAAAAAAATTCAGCTGCAAAATATTGAATTGAAAAAGGAAGATAATTTTTATATGGCAAAATAAATATCACATATACTCATTATTAAATTGGAACTGATTGATAAATATGCATATATGGATGTAATACTCATAGGATATCAAGCAGGTGGGAGAAAGGAGGAGGGGACGGGTAAATTTACACCTAACAGGTACAGTGCACATTATCTGGGTAATAGCCACACTTGTAACTTTGACTCAAACTGTACAAAAGCAATTTATGTAACCAAAACATTTGTACCCCTGTTATATTATGAAATAAATAAGTAATCAAACATAGGAAAAAAAAAAGAATGTAACACACTAAGCTTATCATAATGCATCTTTCTGTGACAGACACTACTGAAATATATAAACACTTTGAATCAAAAAATTAACTAAAAATGCACAATCATGTAGCGGTCAAGCAGACAAATTAAAGTAGGATACAGAAGATTTGAGTAATATAATTAACAAACTTGATTTAATAGATACACATGGAACTTGTAGCCCCCAAACCAGAGAATAATAATGCTTTTCAAAACCCCAAAAAGGCCGGTGCAGTAGCTCACAGCTATCCTCCTAGCACTTTGGGAAATCAAGGTGGGAGTATCACTTGAGGCCAGGAGTTCAAGACCAGCTTGGGCATCAAAGCAAGACTGTCTCTACAAGTAAAAAATTAGCTGGGCATGGTGGCAAGTGCCTGTAGTCCCCAGCTATTTAGGAGGCTGAGGCCAAAGGATTGCCTGAGCTAAGGAATTTGAGATTGCAGTGAGGTATGTTGATTATCACTGCACTCTAGCCTGGGCAGCAGAGCTAGACCCTTTCTCAAAAACAAATAAAAATCCCAAAGAAGGTTTATTAAAGTTGGCTACAAAGAAAATTAGAAAATGCCTAATGACACTCACAGCAGCAATAGAAGGCTTCTTCCCATCACCAGCAGGTGGATGAGTGACATCTGCTCCCAAAAAGATCACTGGTTGCTGGAACACAGAAGGTCTTGAACACATTTTTAAAAATGGTTAGATGTTTTATTTTTTTCAGTATCCATTTTTGTACTCATACTTTGCAACACAATTACAAGTAGCTGACATCACAAAGGAAGTCCTATTTAGACAGCTTCATGGGCCTGAACTGCTTTATCTTTAATTAATTGATTAATTAATTTTGTAGATACAGAGTCTCTCTTTATCGCCCTCAGTAGAGTGCCATGGTGTCACGCTGCTCATAGCAACCTCCAACTCCTGGGCTTAGGCGATTCTTTTGTCTCAGTCTCCCGAGTAGCTGGGACTACAAGCGCCCACCACAACACCCGGCTATTTGAACTGCTTTATCTTAATTCACGAATTCCCCACCAATGAAGTTGAAGCTGCCATAATGGGTCTGTAGCCAAAGTCTTAAAGCTTTTTTTGCCTTTTTTTTTTTTTTTTTGAGACAGAGTGCTGTGGCATCACAGCTTACAGCAACCTCAAACTATCTGGGCTCAAGTGATCCTCTTGCATTAGCCTCCCAAGTAGCTGGGATTATAGGCTCTTGCCACAATACCCGGCTAGTTTTAGAGACAGGGTGTCACTCTTGCTCAGGCTGGTCTTGAACTCTTGAGCTAAAGCAATCCTCCAGCCTCAGCTTCCTAGAGTGCTAGGATTACAGGCATGAGCCACTAATTTTTCTTTGTCTTAAATAGTGGTGCTGGTGGTTGCAAAAGTCAACAGATTTTAGTGTCTTCCATAATAGGCACAAAACTATAACTTCATAATAATTCATCAACTTTTATCAATCTTTTAAATTCTACTTACATTTCAAACCTTTGTAATCTCTCAAGGAGAAAAGGAATCTTTAACTTTAGACTGGAAGGGATTTTGAAAGGCTACTACTCTTGCCAAAAGTATAAACTTGAGTAGCACCTATTCAGGGGTGGGGAACCTATGGTCTTCTGATTTCAAGATTGGTCTTTTTCTAAGCACCAAAGGAGGCAAGAAAAGCTTTATCTTTCTCTGTTTTACCCCCTTTAATGAAAATTTGTTATGTAAAATTTGGATTTAATCAAAAGGCCACATTTGTGATAGTTATAAAGTTTTAAAATTTCCTTTGATTTTTTTTTTGTAGAGACAGAGTCTCACTTTATCGCCCTGGGTAGAGTGCCGTGGCGTCACACTGCTCACAGCAACCTCCAGCTCTTGGGCTTAAGCGATTCTCTTGCCTCAGCCTCCCGAGTAGCTGGGACTACAGG
>CAUYON010161204.1:0-11772 GCA_963573935.1 Arctocebus calabarensis
TTTTTTTTTTTTTTGAGACAGAGCCTCAAGCTATCACCTTGAATAGAGTGCCGTGGCATCATAGCTCACAGCAACCTCCAATTCCTGGGCTCAAGTGAGTCTCCTGCCTCCGCCTCCCAAGTAACTGGGACTACAGGCGCCCACCACAATGCCTGGCTATTTGTTTGGTTGCAGCCGTCATTGTTGTTTGGTGAGCCCTAGGCTGGATTTGAACCCGCCAGCTCAGGTGTACGTGGCTGGCGCCTTAGCCCGTTGAGCCACAGGCGTCGAGCCTCAAGTGAGTCTCTTGCCTCCGCCTCCAAAGTAGATGGGACTACAGGTACCCACCACAACACCCAGCCATTTTTTTTTTTTTTGGTTGCAACCATCATTGTGGTTTGGTGGGCCCAGGTTGGATTCGAACCCAGCAGCTCAGGTGTACATGGCTGGCGCCTTAGCCACTTGAGCCACAGGTACCGAGCCAGTTAATTAATATTTCATCTGAGATTAGAATTATAGATAGAAAATAATTTTTCCCAGAATGTTGAAAGTATTTCTTAATTTTTCTTTAGCATCTGATTAGCTCTTGAGAAATCTGAAGCTGTTCTGCTTCTTACTCTTTTGTGGGTGATTTATTCCTTATCTCTGGAGGCTTTTAAGACCTCCTTTTTATATGTGGTTTCTTTTGGGGTTTTTTTGTTTGTTTTTGAGACAGTCTCACTCTGTCACCCAGGGTAAGTGCCCTAGATTCACAACTCACAGCGATCTCAAACCCTTGGGTTTGAGTAATCTTCTTTCTTCAGCTTCCCAAGTACCAGAGACTACAGGCCCACCCCAATGTCAGGCTAGTGTTTCTATTTTTGGTAGAGACAAGGTCTTGCTCTTGCTCAAGCTGGCTCAAATGATCCACCTGCCCTGGCCTCCCAGAGTGTAGGATTATAGGAATGACCCACCACTTCTGGTCTATACTTAGTGTTTTAAAATTTCTCAATAAAGTGTTTAGTTTGGGTTTAATTTCTTCTTCTGATGTTTGATTTGTCTTTTCAATCTGATTTGTCTTGCATAATTTCTTTGTTGTTTTTGTCACTTCTGTATTTACCATTCTTTTGAGAATTTCTATTGACATAATTTCTAAGCCTCTTCTGTGTTCTCCAGTTGTTTATCACTTCTTAATTTTATTTTCTATGTTCAGAGGAGAGTTCCTTAATCTGCCAACTCTTATGTTGATGTTTCAATTTTTGTAAACATATTTGAATTTTTTTTTTATTGTTGGGGATTAATTGCGGGTTCTTTTTTTTTTTTTGAGACAGTCTCACTTTGGCACCCTCAGTAGAGTGCTATGGCATCATAGCTCACAGCAACCTCAAACTCTTGGGCTTAAGCAATTCTCTTGCCTCAGCCTCCCAAGTAGCCAGGACTACAGGCATCCTCCACAATGCCTGGCTATTTTTAGAGACAAGGTCTTGCTCTGGCTCAGGCTGGTCTTGAACTCCTGAGCTCAGGCAATCCATCCGCCTGGGCCTCCCAGAGTGCTAGAAGTACAGGCATGAGCCACCGCACCCAGCCTTCATGTATGTGAATTTCTTTCCTTTTTTTTTTTTTTGAGACAGAGTCTCACTATGTCGCTCTCATGGTAGAGTGCTGTGGCATCACAGCTCACAGCAACCTCAAACTCTGAGGCTTAAGCTATTCTCTTGCCTCAGTCTCCCAAGTAGGGACTACAGGCACCTGTCACAATGCCCAGCTATTTTTCTGGTTGCAGTTGTCATTGTTGCTTAGCTGGCCTGGGCTGGGTTCGAACCCACCAGGCTCGGCATATGGGGCCAGCTCTATAACCCCTGTGCTACAGGCGCAGAGCCATGTATATGAATTTCTAAGAGCACTTTTTGTCTCTAGTTTTTAATTTTAATTTTTTTTTTTAAAGACAGTGTCTCACTATCTTGCTCAGGCTGAAGCATAGTGGCTATTCACAGTCACAATCCTGCTACTGAAAAGCATGGGACTTTGGACCTACTCTATTTTTGACCTGGTAATCTCCCATTCCTTGGAAGTTACCATACTGATGCCAGGCTTAATGCAGATCCCTGATGGGCATAGTGCATTACAGCCTAGAACTCCTGGGCTCAAGTAATTGTCCCACCTTAGCCTTCTGAGTAGCTAGGACTATGTACGCGCCCACTACACCCAGATCTCCAGTATTTTTTTTTTTTGGCAGTACTATTATTTTATAGGTATTATATCTTCTTGCCTCTTTCCAAAGATACTAATTATAGGAAAAGGAGTTTTTTTTTAATTTTTATTTTTTGTAGAGACAGAGTCTTACTTTATTGCCCTTGGTAGAGGGCTGTGGTGTCACACAGCTCACAGCAATCTCCAACTTCTGGGCTTAGGTGATTCTCTTGCCTCAGCCTCTCGAGTAGCTGGGACTACAGGCAAAAGGAGTTTTTTTTTTTTTTTTGAGATGGAGCCTCAAGCTGTCCCCCTGGACAGAGTGCTGTGGCATCACAGCTCACAGCAACCTCCAATTCCTGGGCTCAAGCAAGTCTCCTGCCTCCCCCTCCCAAGTAGCTGGGACTATAGGCACCCACCACAACACCTGGCCATTTTTTGGTTGCAGCCATCGTTGTTTGGCAGACCCGGGCTGGATTCGAACCCACCAGCTTAGGTATACGTGGCTGGCACCTTAGCCCGTTGAGCCACAGGTGCCGAGCCAAAAGGAATTTTTTTTTCTTTTTTTTGAGACAGAGCCTTAAGCTGTCACCCTGGATAGAGTGCTGTTGCATCACAGCTCACAGCAGCCTCCAACTCCTGGGCTCAAGGGAGTCTCCTGCCTCTGCCTCCCAAGTAGCTGGGACTACAGGTGCCCGCCACAACGCCTGGCCATTTTTTGGTTACATTTTTTGGTTGCAGCCATAATGGTTGTTTGGTAGGCCTGGGCTGGATTCAAACCTGTCAGCTCAGTTGTAGTGGCTGGCACCTTAGCCGCTAGAGCGACAGGCACCGAGCCCGCATTCATTTTTCTATTTATTTTGTTTTTGCTTTTCATCTGGGAAAGCGTCCTTAAATGCTGGTAATCCTTGGTTACCTATATCCATTTGGGAGGAAGGCACTAAAATTAGATTAAAACCTCCATACATAAGCAGGGCTTTTATACTTAGATGGACTTCACTTTAGGGCAGTAGGTGGGAAATCAGTAATTCACTGGAAAACCCCACCCCCAACCAAGTGCCAGTATATTGAGGCCTGTTTTTCTGGGGTTCTCATATACCTCTAGGAAAAAAAAAATGTTTCCGGACTTTAAGTTAGATGGTAATGTTTTCAATGGGTTAAGGAAGGGTATGAAACTTACTCCTCTGTTAATCAGGGACATTTCTACTTATATCCTCCTATAATTTACATAACCTGCATTTGAATCTGTGACCCTGATATTACAAGAACTTTTTGTCCAAGACAGACTTTGCTTCTTTCTCAAGATTCTCTTGCTTTTGGCCCATTATGTTCATTCCTGTTCTTAGGTACTTTGAAAAAACATAGCAAATTGCACAGACTTTGCAAATTGTCTACCTCGCAACCATTTCCAATCCTTTCTCCTTGCCAAATTCCAGACCAAAGTACCTGAAAAAACCAGGTATTAGTGTTCCCAGACCATTTAGTGGCTAAGAATGATTGTATAATAAATCCAGTAATGACCCGTAAGCCATAAGGGTATGCACTGGTGACTTTTGGGGAGAGATATCTCCTCCATGATTAAAGGCAAGAGAAGCAGTAGGAGACAGAAGCTGGTCCACACCCCTCTCCTCATGCCCAGCCTTTGAATGAGATTGCCTGAGGATATTTTATGATGATTGAAGCTGTGGAAACCATCTTGGCTCCCAGGTTTATTGGACAGTGTCTCGATATCGTTGAGTCACTGGGTCACACCTGGCTCACTGGTTTTGATCTTCTGAATTTTCTTAATTATCTTTATATCTTCCTTCCTCTTTTTTTAAATTTCCCATCTCCTTTTCTTTTTTTTCTCTTTTTTCCTCTCACTCATATGTTTAAAGGGTCTGAAGCTGGCATGGGAACATAGGTCAAGTTATAGGCCCTTAACTGTTCTCATTAAGTCTTTTCTGAAACAGGATAGGGCATGAACAGAAAAGCTGTTCTCCTTATGTCATCTCAACTCTCTCATCTCTTCTCCTTGCTTCCAGAGAGGCCTTCAACTGTGGGTCATTTTCCTGCATAACAACCTGCACTGGCTCCTTGTGACTTATAGGGTAAAATCTCCAGAGAGTCTGCCCACTGTTTCCCCTTCCTCTCCCATGCTGTTCCCTGTGCTCCAGCCTTCCTGAGGCTCTCTGCATTCCTGGTGTGTGTGCTGGGCCATTTAACTCTGAGCCTCAGCTCTTCCTGCCAGAAATACACTTCTGTCTCCTTAAATCTGGGCCACGAGGAAGAATAAGCCTAACATACCTTAACTTCCCCTTTGTTAAAATGTCACCTCCTCTGGAAAGCCTTCCTCTCGCTCACAGGCATGGCTTGTTGCTCAGCCCTTTTCTGGATTTCTGGATCTCTTGCTCTCCAACCAGACTGTGACTTCTTGAGAGTTGAATCCTCAGCAGTGAACACAGAGGTGTGCCCAATCATGCCTCTTGCTGCTCTCTTACTCTTCAAGGAAGTTTATTTCAAATTATTAATTTTGTCTTTAACAAAAATTTGTTAAATATCCACAATGGTCTAGACATGATACACTAAAACACTGGGTCTCAACCTGTGGGTCACAACCCACAGGAACTGTGGCATTAGGAAGCTTGAGAACCACTGCACTAAAACAATGCATCATTTTGTAATCAACTTGCAAAACAGAGAAAGAAAGAAGATAAACCCTCCATAACCCCCCATTCTTTACACATTCGTTGATATATGACTATTTACTGTAAATGTTTTTGACAGAACAACTTTTAAAGTGGTTCCAGTGAGCCTCGTTAGCTTCAGTGGCCCTGGCTCTCTGCTCAGTGTTGCCATTAAAAGTTTGCAGGCCCCAGGAGTGGTGGATGAGCCAGAGTAGACCTCCCTTGGAGGCTGACCTTCCACTGGGGCACAGCAATGAATCAGTTTCCAGTGGGAATTGTCAGTGAAGTTAACAACTGCTCATCTGAATAATATTCTATTTTTCAAACTCATACATCAGGATTAGCATATTTGATCTTATTTATAATCCTTACTGCCCCATTGTGTAGATGGGAAAATGGAGGCATTTGGCATGGAAGTGCAAGTGGATAGAAAGAGCATTGTTATGATGGTTCTGTGTGTAAGACCCTGCTATGCCATTAACCAACTGCATGCCTTGGAGCAAGTTATATGTCTCCAGGCATCAGTTTCTGCATATGTAAAAGTAGAAAGTTAGATTAGATGGCCTCTCAAGGCTCCATATAGTTTCAGACTTCTAGATTTTATATTCCTGTCCCAGGCTACATGGCTTGTTTGTGACAGAACTATAGCAAGAATCCAGATTTTCTGGCCTATGGTCTGGTGCTTATGCATGCACACCACAAATAATCTGTGAGTTCCTCCATAAGAACTCTTTCCTGCAGAATGCATGGATACTGGTCATCACCTCTTTCTCCTTGCCCATTGTTGAAATGGAGACATGGCTAGAGGTAAAGAATAAGAAGGGGTCTGGGGTGGGAAGGGAGGGTTGATGAAAGCAAATAAACATAGTTGAGACATTTGCACTTAAATCTGGGCCACAAGGAAGAATGATCCAGGGTATAAGTGGCAAAACTCTTGAGGGAAAGTGACTAAGCCACTTTTGAGAGTATTTTTGGTGGAGAAGGAATAAAACTGGATCCCATACCTCAACCTTGACTGAGGAAGCGTTTGACAGAGTGAAATAAAAGTAAGTTTGATTCCATAATCAGAGACAATCTCTGAAAGAGGATGTATGGGATGGAGAAATGCCAGGTACCTAAACAAGGACAGATGTGAAGCTTTGTGGACCTGTAAAATAGCCTCAAGGTTAAGGTTGGAATAAGCTGACCCTTTTGGAAAGGAAAAATAATCTAGGAAAATTGCCCAGGAAAGCTGAGAGACCTCAGAGTTCTTGAGTTCCTATCCTATTAACTCCCATTTACTCCAGCAAAAAGAGGGTGACACTTAAAATAGAAAGGGGAAGGTAACATATACACATACTTTTTACGCACACACACATACACAGAAGGAAGACCTCAGAGATGTGGGAAGACAGAGTCCAGTTCACCAGGAGGTCTTGGAGCATCATCTCCTAGGTGAATTCCAACCATGTGTGAACTCAGCCCTGATTGTGATCTTTTTTTCTCTTTTTCAGATTGGATCATTTCTACTGATCAAGTTCATTTCTCCATCTTCAAGTTCACTGACTTCCTTCTGTAGCCACTTTCTGCTATTAAACTCCTTTAGTACATTTTTAATTTCCATTGTTATATATTTTCAGCTCTAAAATTTCTATCTAGTACTTTTTTCTAGCTTTCATTTCTTCTGAGAATTGCTATCTTTCCATTTGTTTCAAGGGTGTTTAATTGTACTTCATAGAGCATATTTATACTAGTTACCACTAAGTCTTTGATAACTACGATGTTATATGTCAGGGTTGGTGTATGCTGATTATCTTTTCTCTTGAAAGTTATTAATTTTTCCCTTATTTGAATAGTTTTGCATTGTGTCCTAGAAGAATATTATATTATGAGACATTTATTTTTTCTTTTTTGAGACAGAGTCTGAATCTTATTACTCTAGGTAGAGTGCCATGGTGTCATAGCTCAGAACAACCCCAAACTCTTGGGCTCAAGAAATCCTCTTGCCTCAATCTCCTGAGTAGCTGGGACTAGAGGCACCACAACAATACCCAGCTAGTTTTTCTATTTTCAGTAGAGATGGGGTCTCACTCCTGTTCAGGTTGGTCTCAAACTGCTCAGCTCAAGTGAGCCACCAGCCTTGGCATACCACAGTTTGGGACGCCAGGCATGAGTCACTGTGCCCAGCTATGGTGCGAGGTTGGATTCTGTCAATATCCTCTGGAGCATATTGATTTTGTTCATTGTTGTCTGTTTTTTTTGAGACAGAACCTCAAGCTGTCACCCTAGATAGAGTGCTGTGGCATCACAGCTCACAGCAACCTCCAATTCCTGGGCTCAAGCGAGGCTCCTGCCTCTGCCTCCCAAGTCCTGGGACTACAGACACCCACCACAACGCCTGGCCATTTTTTGGCTGCAGCCGTCATTGTTGTTTGGCGGGCCCAGGCTGGATTCGAACCCGACAGCTCAGGTGTACGTGCTGGTGCCTTAGCCTGTTGAGCCACAGGCGCCGAGCCTGTCTGTTTGTTTTAGCTCTCAGTTAACTCTATGAAGTCTGGACCTACCTACCACCTGTGTAAGGTGTGGTTCACTAGCCACACTTCCTAAAGCCCTTGGAGTACTATACAGGTCTGTGTCATTTGTGCACTACCTAGGGGCCAGTCTGGACCCTGGTCAGTAGTCTACACACCTCAGTTCCCAAAACCTTTGCTATATTTCTTCCACCCATGCATAGATGACCCAAGTCATTTCCACCCATGCACAGATTTAAGGATCTCTTTCTTCAGCTGCCTTCTTGCTGTGGTTTTCTCTCCACAGCCTGGTTCCTGGGCACCCCCCTGTCTTGGTTCTCTAGCTGCCAACCTTGGGTTTTAGCTTCCTTGTGCTGTCACAAACTTCCCATGACTGGACCTGTCTTATAGAAAGTAGTTAAAATACACAGAGAGAAAAATATTATGGAGCTCCCTACTCATATTCCGCCCCGCCAGGTTTAAGCCAGTAGTCATGGAAGGAAAAATCAAAGTCAGAAAACTAAGCACTATATTAATTATTATTAAAGTTTTGACTTCCTTTCCCAAACTGTCTTCTGTTATTTATTTTCCAGAGTCCTTGCATTTTTATTTGTAATAAGTGGGAGAAATTGGGTGGAGTCTTAGAATACCTAGGTTATAACTTTGATTTGTTTGATGAATATGCCTTTCTGGTATGATCTCATTATCTTTGTGTCTTAATCCATTTGTGATGACTTGGATTGGGTAATTCATCAACAACATACATTTATTGCCCACAGTTCTGAAGGTTGATAAGCAGAGACAATCTCTGAAGGGGAATGTATGGCAAAACCTGTCGAAAGGGCAAGATAGCTCTATAGGACCTCTTTTATAAGGGCATTGCTATGGCTTAAATGTGTCCTTGCAAAATTCAGGTGTTGCCAATGTGATAGCAAGGGGTGGAGGGGGTTTTAAGAGATGGTTAGACCACGAGAGCTCCTCCCTCATGAATGAGATTAGTTGCCCTTAAAAAGTGGCTTGACTGGCTTGGTGCCTGTGGCTCAACAGGCTAAAGCACCAGCCACGTACACCTGAGCTGGTGGGTTTGAATCTAACCCGGCCCACCAAACAACAATGGTGGCTGCAACCAAAAAATGGCTAGGCGTTGTGGAGGGCGCCTGTAGTCCCAGCTAGTTGGGAGGCAGAGGCAAGAGACTTGCTTAAGTCCAGGAATTGGAGGTTGCTGTGAGCTGTGATGCCACAGCACTCTATCCAGGGTGACAGCTTGAGGCTCTGTCTCAAAAAAAAAAAAAAAGTGGCTTGACAGAGGGAGTTGGTTCTTGCTTATCCTTCTGTCTTCCACCATGTCAGGACACAGGAAGAAGACTGCCACCAGATGCTGGTGCCTTGATCCTGGACTTCCCAGCTTCGAGAACTGTGAGAAATAAATTTCTGTTCTTTATAAATTACCCAGTCTTAAGTAGTCTGTTATATCAGCACAAAATGGATTCAGACAGACATCAATCTCATTAATGAAGGTGGTGCCCTTGTGAGCTAATTACCTTCCAAAGGCCCTTCCTTCTAATATCATCGCCTTGTTGAGTAGGTTCCAACTTAGGAATGGGGGTGGGCACAAACATTCAGACCATAATACCTTGGGATATTATTCTGCTCTTTAGTCATTTATTCCTTATAATAATACTAAATAGGATTTTCCCTGGAGAGTTTTCTGTAGCTCATTTGTTATGTGAACATAGTGTTACTGAACTTTTAGAAGGGGTATGATTAATACATTTTCCTCTTCTGTTTTTTTTCCTTATATTCAAAAATATGTTGACTTGCTTTCTGAGATTTACTATCTCTGTCCTCATCCTTTTTGTCCATACCTTCTATTTCTGCTTCTTTGTCTTGATAATGCCCATCTGGATCTGCTGTGACCTACCCTTTCAGTGTGGGATTCATGCTGGAAGGAGACTCTGGCTTGTCAGTTTTGAGAGCTCAGATGGTTTAGACTACAACTTTCCTTCAGTTTTAACCCCTGGCTACCCATTATCCACTGAATTTGGAAGAATCATTCTTAGTTTTAACTGCTGTTTTCAAATTGGCCTGGCATTCCAGAGAATATCTGTGGGCTATTTTTGATTTTCTTCTTTTTTCAGATGTGCCAACCCCCCTTTGCTTCTCTCTACTTCTTCCCTCACAGATGTTGACCATGAGTAGGATTTAGTGCATCAGTTTCCCTCTGTTGGGGTCCCTGGGTATACCTTGCTCTTTAGTTTTATGGTAAATGTTGCCCATTGGTTTAATTTTGTATCTAGTTCTCTTCTTTTTATCCCTAGTATAATTCTTTAATTCTAGAGACTGCAGAATTGAAGTTGACAAAGTGTTTAAGTTGCTTTCCAAAAGTCATACATTTGATTTGTAGTAGAGCTGACCCTTGTGCACACGTCTCCTGAATCCTGGTCCAATGTTGTTAATTAAAATTTTTATTGAAATAATTACAGATTGACATGCTGTTGTTGTAAGAAATAGTAATGACGGACCTCTGGTATACTTTGCCCAGTTTCCCCCAACAGTAATTGTCTTAGTCTGTTTTCTGTTGCTTGTAATAGAACACCTGAAACTGAGTAATTTATAAAGAAAGACAATTCTTATAGTAATGGAAGCTGAGAAGTCCCAGGTTGAGGGGTTATATCTGGTGAGAATCTTCTTCCTAATTGAAACTCTGCAGAGTCCTGAAGCAAAGCAGGGTATCACGTGGCGAGGATGCTGGGGGTGCTGAGTATTCCATAAAGCTAGATCAGTCTCTCTTCCTGTTCCTCTCCATGATACTGCCCTCATTATCCAATCACCTCTTAACAGCTCCACTTTTCAATACATAGTATTGCCACACTAGGAATTAAGTTTCAAACCCTACTAGCAACAGTTTGTAAAATTATAGTATAAGGTCCCATCTAGAACATTGCTTTCCTGTTTTAATTTGAGGATTCTAGGACAACAAAAGGCTAATGCTGCTACTGTTATTTTCCTAAAATATTTCCAGGGAAATTTGATGCAAATGGATCAACAATGGAACAAATCCTAGCAAAGTTCCAGGATTTCAAAGATAACAATAGGCTTTTATGATATGGAAAAGACAAAATGAAATCACCTGTAAGGACAAGAACAAGACTGAC
This sequence comes from Arctocebus calabarensis, assembly GCA_963573935.1. NCBI lineage: Eukaryota > Metazoa > Chordata > Mammalia > Primates > Lorisidae > Arctocebus > Arctocebus calabarensis. The sequence continues at coordinate 10,459 of CAUYON010161204.1, forward strand.
TTTAAACTTTTTGACAACAACATTTAATTTTGTAAGACAATGAGGCAATGTCTATACCTACCTCAGAAAAGAAAAGAGTGTGTTATGCTACACTTTTATCCAGATGAACTGCCATTCAAATAAAAGGAAACAGGTATTTTAAAGTATTCAAGAATGTAGAGAATACATTGCCATTCAATTCTTTTGAAGAAAACACCAAGGACAAACTGAAGCCCATCAAAGATAAATGAGCTGTCACACTAAAGGTACTAATGCTGAGCATTAAGCCTGTTTTAAGTATATTTAAGGTTAAATACTTGAAGAAATTAAATTTTCAACATATAATGTAAATATTACAAACAAGAAAGAGGTGAAAATAGCAACATAGTTAGGAAAGTTGGGAGATAAAAAATAATGAGATCTAATCTAGTGCTACAACTAGAAGTAATTTCTTCTATTTTCATTGTTTAAAGCTGATAAATCAAGTAATAGAGATGTCAGTTTAACTTACATTTTATAAAGAATTAATGGTACCATTAGACCAACTAAGAAAAACAGTAAGAATAACTAAAATTGAGTCTTGAAATAGAGGAGAAGAAAGGGAGCTAGATAAAAGGGACATGTCAGTTTATTATGTTTATTTTTTTAAATTTTTAATAATTTTATTTAATCATAATTGTGTACATTGGTGCAATCATAGGGCACAATGTGCTTCATATACTGTTACAGAAATATTTTGATCGTACTGTTACAAATGCCTCATGGCATTTTCTTGATCACTATGCAAAGACATTGATACTCTACCTTTAATAAGTTTCACCAGTACCCTGCCAGGACGCACCGTAGGTGTAATCCTACTAATTGCCCTCCCTCCACTCATCCTCCCCCCTCCCCTCCCCCTCCCCCTTCCCTGTATTCTTGTGCTACAATTGGGTTTTAGCCCTCATATGAAAGCTATAAATTAGATTCACATTAGGGCTGAGTACATTGGATACTTTTTCTTCCATTCTTGAGATACTTTGCTAAGAAGAATATGTTCCAGCTCCATCCATGTAAACACAAAAGAGGTAAAGCCTCCATCTGTCTTTAAGGCTGCATAGTATTCCATGGTATACATGTACCACAATTTATTAATCCATTCATGGGTCGATGGGCATTTGGGCTTCTTCCACGACTTAGCAATTATGAATTGGTCTGCAATAAACATTCTGGTACAAATATCTTTATTATGATGTGATTTTTGGTCTTCAGGATATATACCCAATAAAGGAATTATAGGATCGAATGGCAGATCTATTTTTAGATCTCTAAGTATTCTCCAAATATCTTTCCAAA
>CAUYON010161207.1:0-20268 GCA_963573935.1 Arctocebus calabarensis
ACAGGGCACGATTCATATACATTCAGAAATATTTTGATCATACTGTTACAGATATCCTTCATGGCATTTCCTTGATCACTATATAAAGACATTAATACTCTACCTTTATTAAGTTTCGCCAGTACCCTGCTAAGATGCACCGTAGGTGTGTTCCCACTAATTGCCCTCCCTCTACCCATCCTCCCCCCCCACCCCTCCCCTCCCTTTCCCCTATCCCTGTATTCCTGTGCTATAATTAAACAAATGGGACCTTTGAGACCTTTCTGGGATAGAGCTAAGGTTTCAGAGGAAAAAATAACCTCATCTAAGATTAAGTACAGACGTGGCCAGTTAATTTGTGGGGTGCTGGGCTAAATGAAAACAAGGGCCCCTTCTTCAAAGATTGTCAGGAGTTTCAATAAGGTGGCAGTAGAGCATGAGCCCAGTGCAGTGATCCTGGTTAGCATGAATGGTGCTGCCATAAGCACGGGAGTGCAAATCTTTGATACAATGATTCTCCTTTCTTTTGGATACACATCCAGTGTTGGGATTGCTGGATCACGTGATAATTCTATTTTCAGTTCTTTGAAGAACCTTTGTTCTGCTTTCCCTAGTGTCTGTGCAGTTCCATTCCCACTCCTCCTGGTTCATGCCCAGGAAGCTGGCCCTGGTCAAGGGAGGCACGTATGGAGACAGCATTCAAACTGGGTCTGAATGTCAGTGGGATATAGACTTGTCACTATAATTTTCTACTTTAAAAGTAGCATTCAAAAGACAGCATTCAAACTGGGTCTGAATGTCATTGGGATATAGACTTGTCACTATAATTTTCTACTTTAAATCTACTAGATTGAGTTTTTATTATTTATCATTTCTATTGATCCTTAAGTTTTAGATTTACTATAAGTGGCAAAAACAGCAGAAAGAGGCCCTATGTGCCCTTTGCCCACTTTATTATGATAACATCTTATGTAACTATAGCTCAATATCAAAACTGGCAAATAGACATCAGTATAATTCATAGACCTCATTCAGATTTCACCAGTTTTACATTTCTCATTTGTGTCCTTCAACATGTTTAATGACGCATACATTGTGCTCTAGCGTGGGATGTGATAACATAGATGGCACTCCAAAGACTTTATAAAACAAACTTCCCAAGAAAATATAAAGTGAGATTGAGCTTTAAGGACATCTATGTTGGAAACAAAGTCAAATTATCCTTATATTCAGGATATTTTTAGAAAAACTTAAAGATTCCACCCAAAACTTAGAATTGATAATTGAATTCAGTAAAGTTAAAGAATACACAAGAATCAGTAGCATTTTTATTCATTAACAGCTATGAATCTGATAAACTAATCCCACTTATTGCTACCAAAACCTTGGAAATCAGTTTTAAAAAGTGAAAGATCTCTATAAGAAAAGCTACAAAACATAGATAAAAGCAATTAAAGATGACAAAACAAAGGAAATATATCCCATGCTCAGGGATTAAGAGAATATTGATAAATTATCTATACTGTCCAAAGATCTACAGATTCAATGCAAATCCAATGACATTCACATAAATAGAAAAAATACTAAAACCTGTATGGAACTATAGAAGACCTCCAATAGCTAAAGCAATCCTGAGCAAGAAGAATAAATCTGAAGATCTAATTACCCAATTTAAAGTTATACTATAAAGATATAGTAACCAAAAACAGCATAATTCTGGCATAAAAAGACACATAGATTGATATAACAGAATAGAGAACCCAGAAATAAACCCAAGTATTAAAAGCCAACTCATTTCTGACAAAGATGCCAAGAACATATATTGGGGAAAAAAACAGTCATTAACAAATGGTGCTGAGAAAATGAGCTATTTATATGGAGAAGAATAAAACTAGATCTCCATCTTTCATCACAAAAAACAAACAAACAAAAAAACCCTCAAAATTGATTAAAGTCTAAGATGTGAAATTCTGAGTCTAGCAGAGGATAACATTGAGGAATGTTGTAGGACATTTGGGGAAAGACTTGTTGCCTGTGTTTGAGGTCTTACACATCAAAAATGAATAAATGGTGAAGAGTTTGAAGATAATGCATTATCTCACTTGGTCACAAATCAATTACAGATGGAACTCCTTGTTCTGCTGTTTCTCCACTTCTAACTATTGCACTTGACTAGTCTTAAAATGAATGGAATTACATCAAACTAAAAAGCTCCTGCACAGTAAAGTGAAGAGATTACCTAGACAATGAGAGAAAATATTTGCAAACTACCCACCTGATGAGATTAGTAACCAGAATATAAAAAGAACTCAAACTCAATAGCAAAAAGATAATTTGTTTAAAAATGGGCAGAAACCTGAATAGACATTTCTCAAAGACACACAGATAGCCAGTTTTGTGAAAAAATGCTTAACATTATAAATCAGGAAATGCAAATCAAACCTATAGTAAGATCTTATTTCAGTTGGACTAGCTTTCTTTTTTGAGACAGTCTATGTCACCGTTGGTGGAGTGCTGTGGCATCACTGCTCACAGCAACCTCAAACTCTTGGGCTTAAGCAATTCTTTTGCCTCAGCCTCCCAACTAGCTGAGACTACAGGCACCCACCTGTAGTTGCAGTTGGTCTTGTAGACTCTAAGAATGTTGCAGTTGTCATTGTACAGCTGGCCTGGGCTGGGTTTGAACCCACCAGCCTTGGTGCATGTGACCAGTACTGAGACCACTGTGCTATGAGTGCCGAGCCTAGACTGGCTTTTTTTTTTTTTTTTTTTTTTAAAATCAAAGACAAAATAATTGTTGGAAAGGATTCAGGGAAAGGCAAATGTTCCTACATTGTTGGTGGGAATGTAAATCATTTCAGCCACTATGGAAAACAGCATGGAGTTTCTTCAAAATACTAAAAACAGAACTATCTGGGAACCAGCAATCCCAATACTGGATGTGTAATATATCCAAACGAAAAGAAAAATCAGTGTATTAAAGAGATATCTACACTCATGTTTATTGCAGCACTATTCAGAAAAGCCAAGATATGAAACCAACTTAAATATCCATCAATGGGTGAATGGGTAAAGAAAGTGTAATACACAGGTGATACAAGGTTCCCCCCCAATTCAAGGCTAGACAAGGGCTCCTGTTTTCCAGGCCTAAGCAAACAGACTCTTTCTCCAAACTGCACTCTGAATAAAAGATAGGAGAAAAGCAGTTTTTCTAGTATTTCATGTAAACTGGGCTTCTGGAATGGACTTCCTCCTGCTTTTGCCCAGAGCTAGGACTACATTCATTTGTTAATACACTTGTTCACTTGCTAGCCAACATCTGCAAAGTCCTGGCCAAATGTAATTCTCAAGAACAGTCTATGGCCCCCAAACCAAAAAACATGCTGGGATTTCCCACTTGTTTTCCCTCTTGCAGAGCGTCTCCCCCCTTCTGTAAGAGGCTGATTACTTTCATTCCTTCTAGTCCTTTCTAATAAATCCTAGCTTATCACTGATTTATGGTCCATGGGTTCATTCTACAAGACCAAGGACCCACTGCACAAAGAAATTCTATCAACATAGGGCTTTCCAGAAAGTATTCAGCCAGGTATGTCTCTATTTTTCACATTACATGACAGGATGCCTTCTGGACAGCCCTAATATATGTGCAATGGAGTATTATTTAGCCATAAAAAAAATAAAATCCTGTCATTTGCAGCAACATGGATGGAACTATAGGTCATAATGCCCAGTGAAATAAGCCAGGCATAGAAAGAAACACCACATGTTCTCACTTATGTGTGGGAGCTAAAAAATGAATCTCATGAAGGTAGAAAATAGAGTGGTGGTTTCCAAGGCTAGGAAGGGAAGGGGGAAGGCAGAGGGTTGAAGAGAAATTGGTTAGTGGGTACCAAGAGATAGAATAAGTTCAAATATTTGATAGTACAGTAGGGAAGTTGAAAATTATTATATATTTCAAAACTGAAAAATGGTAATTTCCCCAAATAAAAAACATTTGAGGTTGATAGATACCCCGATTATCCTGACTTACTGTGTGTTGTATACATGTAACCAAGTTCGTACAACTATAATCAATCAGAAATAAGGGTTACCCTAAGATATGCCTACTTCGATAAGATACAGATCATAGGTTTACTTGAAGCTAGGAAAAGCCAAAAAATATATATATAATAAAGTCATACTTTTACAGGTATGAACATGAAGGCAAAAGTAACTGAACTAATATTCCAGAATGGGGGTGGCTGGGGGTAAGCTGCTTACAGCCCACCATGTTTTGCAGGTGACAGTTGTCAGTTCTGTGCACAACTGATTGGCACAGCCTGGGAGCAGGGGTGTTTGTGGTGGGTGGGTCAGCTTCGACTGAGGCCAAGAGAGCAGTGGAGCCTTTATTGACCACACATCCTTGTATAACAAAGTAGAAATGTGAAGGGCTTTGGGCACAGATCAGTTTCCCAGGAAATATCTTTCAGGCTCTGGGGCTGGACAGAAGACTGGGACCTGGGCAGAAAGCCTCAGAACAGCAGAGTGAAACCAGTGGTCACATGTCAAGCTCTGGACACAGGCCTACCAGGGAAGGAGGCCTTCTCTGAATGCCAGATATTGAGGATGTGGAGTGGGAAGCTGGAAAGTTGAACAGGGGCCTTTTAATGGGCAAAGCTGGATCTCCTGTACCCTTCCATGCTAGAAAAATAGACTTCCAGGCTCTCAACCAAAAGCCTAAGAATAAGGACAACCCAGAGATAGATAAGGTCTTACTAGAACTGCTGCCTGGATTGGAATAGCTCAGTCTCTGATGAGGGTGAGGGGCCAGACCCTTAAATCCATGTACCCCACAGGGAAGGGGTCACCTTTGGCAGGGGCCTAGCTCTCAGGTTTTTATTTGCAATGTCAAATTGCTGGACCTGCAAAGAGGAGGAGGTGGCCATTCATGTGCTAGCTCCCTGGACAACATGAATGCTCCCTTCAGACCCCCTTTGCCATCTGAATGGAATGAGTCCCTCATCTTTTATGAGGCTAGCATAAAAGTGTGACGAGGTAGCAAAAAAGGAAAACTTACCAATCTCTTTCACGAACATGGCTTTAAAATGCTAAACAATATTTAGCAAGCCACATTTGGTGACATAAAAATAATTCAGCAAAATCAAATGGTTTTTTCCCCCCAGAAATGCAAGAGCTGCTTTCTACATTTTTTTTTAAAAACAAAAAACAAAAAAATTTCACATTAATAGACGGTAAAAAGAATCAGGATTACAGGGATACATGTAGAAACAGCATGGCAAAAATCACAATATCTTTTCATTTTTTTTTAAGCCTCAGTAAATAAAAACCAACCTTGCAGTACGACATTGTACCTCATGGCAAAACATTGAAAACTGTCCTCCCGAGTTTGGTAATAACAGAGATGGGTAATGTTACGATTTCTCCTGAGCAATGTACTGGGGGTATAATGCAAGAAAAAGATATTGAAAGTCTGAGAGTTCTTAAGAAAACTTGTGCACAGTTGAACTGATTTTATATACAAAATCCATCAGAAGCTATAATCTATAATATCTTTTAAAGAAATTACTACATACAAGGTCAATATTCTTAGAAAGTCAACTGTATTTCTATACGATACTCAGCAAGAAAGCAGAAAGTGGAATAAAAGGTACTGATTACGTGAATGTGTTCATAATTGCAATCAATCTTCAAATGTCTCCTATGGTGTGTGGTTTTCTGAATCTATGTTTTATTAAGTAAACAGTTTACCTTATAAGTGGAGGTAAATCCATTTTTTTTCTTAGTGAAAAAAATCCTAGAAAAATGTTAGCAGCAGACTTATACTATAGGAATTGTAAGACTGTTTTTCAAGAAGTGAGTGATTGCAGGTTGACACATAAATGAGCAAAGGAATAAAGAACAACAAAAAGTAAATTTAAATATTGACTTAAGACAGCATGAGAGGTTTAAAACTATGTATTAAAACTGTATACATAGAAATAAAAGATAGCCAGAACTGGATTGTCATAGTAAAGTCCTCTCATTTTCAGGGGAAGAGGTAAACATCCCAGTTTATATTAGACTCTGATGTCAATGCTACAGAAACCCTCAGAATAGCAAGATTTAACATTAGAGCTTAGAGGAGAAATAAGAAAAATAAAGATAAATCTAAAAAAAGCAAAAATGAAGGAGATCAGAACTTAAGAGTATGTGGGATTAATAGAAAGCACATAACATGATGTTAGAGTCAATTATTGATAATTACATCAGTTATAAATACAAGCAGCACTCTAGTTGCAAATTCTAGTATAAATTTCAAAAAAAAAAAGGTGGTGGGACTCACACAGACCATCTTCCATTGGCCCTCCAGTTTCCACTCTTATTCCCCCATCTGTTCAGGGGCTCTCCACAGGCTTCCATGTCCTTCGGTGTCTAGCTAATGGGAATCCTAGTGTGATATCAGAGAAAAAGGAGAGATCTACACATCTAAACACTGGGTTTTTCTCCGGGATGTTGCCTTGGGCTGCCCATGTTTCTCCAAAAGCAGGTCCTGAAGTAGGTATTTTGATTCTGTAGTTTATTGTGGAGCTAATTCAGGGAGTAGTGGTGCGGGGAGAAAGGGAAGTAGTCAAAGTCACAGGCAGCATCCTGGAAGTCAACATTATCAGCAACAGTACCCCTCAGGATTTACTGATTGCCTCTCAGCAACTTGAGCATGGGATTCAGGAGCTGTTATCTACTGACTCATCTCATTGTGTGAAGGTTACCCCAGAGGCATTAAGCCTCCAATTTTCTGGGCTGGAGGGCCTAGTGGTCTCTTGACACTGGAAAAAAAACCTTGAGGTAAAACAATGAACTTGGTGAGCCTGCTGCAAGCAAATGGTGGCTATGCTGTGCATGGGAGGAGCTGTCCAGCACATTTAGTATTGAAATCAGAGTTGGGCTGAGAGGTGCAACTTGAGGTCCAAACATGCCTGCCCCAATGGGGTGCCGGATAGCAGAAACAGAAACTGCTTGTTTCCATGGTTTCTTCTTCAGCTCTGTGACCTGGCCTAATGAGAGTGGGAGACTGGAAGGAGACAATTTGGTGTGTCAGGAGTGAAGGAAAGAGATGAAGCAGAACGGACGAGTTGGAAAACCCCCAGGGACCTGAAGGGTGTGCGTCACCAGTACACCTCTACACTGGAGATGTAGGAAAAAACATGCCCTATGGTCACATCTGCTCCATTACTTTGTCACTATTTGACACAGTGGAAACGGTGTTTGAAATCTAGTCTTAGTAAATGCAGCAACCTCATGCATCTCTAAAGATTACTCTGAAAAAAGCCAATCCCCAAAGTTTACATACTGTGATTCCACTTATTATGTTGGAAAAATTATAGAAACATAAAATAGATAAATAGTTGCTGGGGGTGAGTGGGTAGGTACAGGGCAGAAGTAGGTGTGGCTAGGAAGGGGCAACCTACGGGTCTTGGTGGCTGGGGAAATGTTTTATACCTTTGACTACATCAAAACCAATACCCAGTTGTGATAGTCTACAGTTTTGCATGATGTTATCATTGGGAAGAATTAGGTACAGGGTAAATGATCTTTTAGCTTTTACACCTGTGTATGAATCTCTAGTTATCTCAAAAGTTTTGTTTATGAAAAAAGAAAAATGCTAATTGTAAGAATAACTGAGTGAGGAGGCAAAGTCATCTAATGTGTATCTTAGAAAAGCTCATCTTAGGGAGTTAGTACTTTCTTTGGAAATGTTTTAAAATAACATTTTAAATGTTTCTAGAATAGGAGCATATCAAGCTAATAGTTCAAGAAATGAGGATATGTTACAGGAAATCTTATAAGCAGATGCAGAACAATTACTGTGTGCAATTAATGTGTGTCAGGCATTACTCTATGGATTTTGCATGGTTTTAAGTTAGTGTAAATTGAGTCAGCTTAATAGGGTTGTTAGGGTTGTCAATTTTCAGATAAGAAAACAGACACAAACTCTTGACTAGGTAGTCCATGATCATATCTACTAAAGCAAAGCTAAGATTTGATTTCAGGTGATCTAATGCAAAATCCTTTTGTTGTGCCTTCTCATGCCTCAACTTCGTATATGTATAAACATCAGAAAGTAGGTGTGAATCAATAAACTGAGATGACCGTGACCAAAACCTCTACAGGGAAAAAAAAGTCAAGGATTAGAAGGAAGTAAGTCTAGAAGGTGAGAACAAAGTTAGGTACTGAGGTGGTGAACAAGGAGAGAGGATGAGGTTGGTTTAAACTTGGGTTTGAGCAGCAGAGATGAGAGAATGTAGACAAATTCAAGATGTTGGTAATTGGATAATCCAGACCTGGTGACAGATTTTGTGGCAGAGGATAGAGGAGTCAAGTATTCTGGCTCAACCGTCTGGTTTGTAGGACACTTTTGGAGACAGAGGGACCAGAGAGAAAGCTTGTTTGGGGAGAAAGGATATGCTATATTTTCAGGGTAAATGAGTTGGAAGGGACTATGAGACATTTAAATATACAGATGAATATGTGGGCCTAGAGCTTACTGCACATTTGGGTTCCAGTATACAAGTAGGGAAAGAGGGACATGTTGATTTTATTAAACCCCCTCCCCGAGACCGCACATCTAGAATCCCACAGAGCATAGCATTTAAGAGAAAATGGTGGTAAAAGAACCAGCAATGGAGAAAAAGCACCCAGAGAAGGAATCCAGGGGAGAGAATCTGAGGAGTGGGAAGAACCTGGAGATGAAGTTTCGGAAGCACTGGGATGGACAAAGCACAGGAACACCTGTGGCAAAAGCAGCACCTGGGGTCAACCTCCCTAACTTTGGTGGAGAACCTCAGGAGATGCGGGAACGGGGACTAGAGGCAACCCTTGAAAGGGAAACTTGAAGCCCTGGTGTGGTGGTCTTGCTTCAATTTTGGACCAAATCAAGCAGGGGAATCAGCTAGAGTAGAGGTTTCCTTTAATGAGCAGAGGACTGAGAAAAGAGATCTGTAGATCCCTGAACTCTCCAGTTTTCTGAACCACTGATTCTTACTGTGGCCCGATCAGGCACAACAGCTGGACTCCATGGTCAATTAGGCATCACTGTGGCTCAGGCCAGTGACACTGCTGGAACATTGAGAGTTAGGCCTCATAGCATCCCCTCCTCACGGCCCAACAATCTTCAGTCCAGGGATTTTTTATTCTAGAGGCAATTGAAGGCTGTGGCCATGGAAGCCAGCAGAGCCATCCCCTGGGGTAGATTTGTACTCTGAGAACTGGTACTCCTGGGCTCTCACACTTGGTGCACATCAACTCACTTATACTACCCCTAGCCACGGTCAGCCAGGCAATTATTTTCCTTGTCTCCTTACTAATGTCTAGATCAATGATTGATTTGCCTTCAACAGGGGTCACTGGCCCAAACTTGATTAGAATCAGGAGACACTTCTAGCTCCACAAAAACATCTGTGGTTGATTTTAAGACATCATTTTGATAACTGGAGGTACCATCTGGCCTGTCATACCTTGCCTGAGTCATCAGCTGCCCCCAAACACATGGGACTGGGCAGAGCACACAGGATCTCAACGGGGCAGGGAAACATCTACTGAGGACACTACACAGCCTGGAACCTTCCTGTGGATGCTTAGGGCTGTTTGTGACTAGAAACAATTCTTGGGTCTGGGCACAAAGACCTTTAATTGGAAGCTTTGAAAGGCTATGGCACTTCTTGCCTTTCAGCAACAAGTCAAGGTTCTCCCATAAAGACATTCTGTCCATGGAGAAGACCTAAGGACTGCTGAGGTCAGAAACTCACTTTGATTTACTTTGGGAGAGGCTTTCAACAGAAGACGCCAGTCCTGTGGGCCTTTTGTGCTTCTATCCTAACACATAGAAAAACACTTTTTGCTCAAAAACCACCATCACAATCCAGATGTAGAGAGGTGGTGGGACAGAGGTAGAGCTGCCACCTTCATGTTTGACTTACATCAGAGTCCAAGTGATCCTGCCAAAGCAAGTGTTATGACACAGATGAAACTTAGCATTATGCTGAGTGAAAGAAGCAGACAAAAGGGCACATGCTGAGTGATCCTTTTATGAGATGATCAGAAGGCAAGTCCATGGACAGGAAGCAGATCAGTGTCTGTCTAGAGCTGGAGATTGGGGGAGCAAGTGACTGCTGAGGAAGCCAGGGCTCTTCATTGGATGATGAGTGGTTCTATAATTAGATTTAGATAGTGATGTTTGTACAACTTCATGAATGCATTAAAAGTCTCTGAATTATACTTTAACTGGTAAAATTAATGGTATATTACTTTTAGCTGAAGTCTGTCAAAACATTAGCTGGCCTTTACCAGCAATTGCCTGAGAACTGAAACAGCAGACATGTGAGCAGAGGCACAACGGTGCCAGTGACGGAGGCTATGTAGAAGCTGAACAGCACAGTTGAGCTAGCTCCTGCTGCTCCAGTGTCCACCCTGCCAACAATGGGGATAAATCCTGAGCTATTGGCATGGCACCACACCTTGAGGAGACAGGCTGGCCATGTGTATCCTATCTGGTTCCTTCTTCCCAGGAGGGGCCAGAAACTTATTTTCATGTCAATAGATACATGTTCTAGGTATGAGTTTACCTTTCCTACTATCAGGACATCAAGTAGGAAACCACTTTGGGGAGGGCTTATTAGGTGTCTGACTCACAGCATAGACTGGTATATCATAGCATCTGACCAGCAGAGTCACTTTGTGGTAAAGGATGTGGGGAGCCCTATGATCTGCTGGTGGCATCACACACTGTGCCATCCAGTAGAGCATTGAAACAGCTTCTTGAAGGTACCACTAAGGCATCAGATCAGTGGCAATTCTCTGCAAGGATGGGTGCTATGCTCCAGGATGCAGACTGGGAACTCAAACATGGCTCTATGGTGCTGTGTCCCCAATAAGAAGGCTGCACGAGTCTGGAAACCAAGGGACAGAAATAGGGGAGGCCCCATTTGCTTTAACTCTAGTGACTCACTAAGGGACTTCACACTTCCAGTCCTTGCAACCCTTGGTCCAGTAGAGGTCTATTGTAGCAGACCACATAGCTTCATGGGAAGGAGGAGTGAGAGCAAAGCTTGGAACACTAACAATGAGAAACACCGGTAACATCTCAGTATACAACACCATAGGGAAGGGCTTTGGCTCTCCTTAACATGAGAGCTCGAGAGCTCGCAAGACGAGAACATCAGTGATTGGCAATCTCTATACCTGTGGTATAAACAGCCATGGGATTACATCTATAAGTAGACACAGGAGAGGTGAGTTGAGGAGTGTGCATGCTATTCTTGTCACGGAATTCTTCACTCTGACTCTTTCACTTCTCCCTGCCTGCAGGGCGTCTGCCTGGTGTCTTTCTAAGACGACTGCTAAGGTTTATTCTCTTACTAAGACCGTTTATCTTCCTTAAAGACTGTTTCTCTTGCTGTCCTTAAATAGCACTCAAGCACCTAAGAGTAATTGTTCCCAAGCAAGATCACAGGGTGTCGGGACAATAGATAAGCTGGTGCTAGAGACCTGGCCAGACCCAGGCCCTGACAGTCTATCCTGCTAAAGGCAGTGCATTCTTGCCAGGGAGACTAGCAAGGGTCCTGTTGGGCTTTCTGTTATGACTGCTACATGAGCACCTTGTGCTTGTGTTTGGGAGCAGCAGACAAGAAGAGGGGTGGTCACTGCCTTGGTAGGGCCAAAGGGCCTGACTTGGATGAGTTAGAGTTGCTGTGACACAAGGTAGCGGAGTGGAGGTTTTGTGGCACTCAGGTCCCCTTGCTCAGTCGTGACTGAATAGACAAGAAAACCACCAGCCTGAGAAAGGATGGTCACCCAGGCTGAGATCCTCAGGAAGGGGAATTTGGAGGGCTAAGCTGCAGCCCAGCTGCTGTTGGCAGCTTCAGCTACAACTGGTGTCACCACCTTTCCCCGCCACTGTCCATTCAAAATTGTTCCCGCAAAGAAAGACCTGCCAGAGACTATTCCTTTGCACACAAGAGACATGGACCAAAGTGGCACAGGGCTAGGCTGTGGCAGCCACAGAAATGTGTGCCTTGGATCCTTCTTTCAGGAAAGCCCCATCTAGAGGCTGTGATTGGCTCTACATTTCAGTGCTTTTTGGATTCATCTCAGCCTTGGAGTTGAGGATATCCTTTCTTTGGTTACTCTGCCAATGACTGAGCACATTGAGGTACTAGGGTCCAACTCTGCCCTAAGACTTTGAATTTGATTTATTTTGGGATCACCACTTGGTTAATTAAAGTCATTAGATCTGTGCTGTGATCTGTACCTAGCTAGGATGGTGAAGGTGATGGGGATGAGCGAATAGGGACATAAGATGTGCAGAGATGCAATGTAGTGCCCTGCTCTGGCTACACTATCATGAGTGGGGATAAGTTGACATAGGTCTTGATAACAGGTACATTTTCCAGGCTGAGAAGGTGAGGGGGAGCAATTGCTCTTTTAAGTAGTCTGGAAAAGAGGGGCAAGGAGAACACATCAGCTGGCTATTGCTTCTCACAGGTGGAGGCCTACTCCAAGATGAGTTGGACCCCACACTCCAGGCCCCTCAGTGTCTTCTTGGGAACCCAGATCGCATAGCCCATATATTGTGGGTGCCTCAACCAGGTCTAAAAGTAAAAGGGCAACACACAAGAAGGCCAGCTTAGTACCCCAAGTATTAGGGATGGTCAGAAACTCCTAGGTGATCAAAGTATGCTCTGCAACCTTAAGACATTTAGAAGTCTTGTGAGAAAGAGTCACTATTAGAAATCAAGAGGGGGCCCTCCATGCAGAAGGGAGGTCTTCACCTCACTGACCCACTGATGTGCCCCAGACACATGTAGCCATGGGTTTATTCCTGAGCAGTCAACACTCTTGCCTGGAAACTTTTGAGGTGGTCCACAAAGGACCATGTGGAGACTGACTGATATGCCCTGGAGGTGGGAAGGAGGGCATTAGACAGCAAGGTAGGGATGTGGAATAGAGTCCTATTACCTACTTTGGATAGGTGATTGTTCAGGCAAGACACCATCTTTATTTCTTCTGAGTACTCATGCCAGCACCTCAGCCTATCTCTATGCAGAAGCCTCGGCTTGGGAGTCCCCCTTTACCTGTAACACCTGCAGGGCTTTCCTTACATGGGAAGTTTGGTTTGTAGATTTGTTCCAAGACACGGATATCTGGCCATCCAAGTGTCAGGAAGAAGCTATGCCCTCCCTGGTGGCAGGGGGACTGCTGATGGCCTGCTCCCATGAACAGTCCCCAAGGATCAGTGAGGACTTTGCCCTCCCCTGTAGATTCTGAGGCACATGTCTTTTCTCTGAGGGCTATAATTTGAGTAGCATTAATAGAAAGTGATTCAAAAGCCATACTTCAGTGAAAGACCATAACAAATATATCCTTCTTGTCCGCTTGTTAGTGACTTCCACACCTGCCTCCTGTTAAAGTCCTGTTGGTGTGTTAATCAGATCCATAAATGCCATAGAAAAGTGTTTCACTCCATATTTTGGGATGCCTTGGGAAAGCAACTTCTAGCATGGAAAAGGGATTTTCTTTGACTTTTGTCCCAAGTTCCTAAACTCCTCTGGATTCTATCCCTGCATTTGCAGAGCTACCGAGTTCCTTTTCCATGGGAGCATCTCTCCTGAGCCTCGCCAGGAATATGCACCCCGATCACAGTTGCATAAGACCCATTTTATGGGACAGATTTGCATTTTATTCTGTGTAACAGGTAGGGTAGACCTTTTGCTGTCGAGGAGCCAATGACCTTCAGACTTCTGGAAGTCTACTGATACCCTTCTAGTGAAGGGACATGAGCAGCATTCTCCCAGAGTTCTTGTAAACTTCTAGGAAGTCTCTGGATCACACTGACTGCAGTCTGAAGCAGATCACACTGAGGGTGGAACAGCCCCTCTGTGGTCTCAGTTATGGGCTCCGTTTTTCATGGGTTCTTTGGTTCTCCTTCCTGAGGCCAAACCCAGGAAAGGAGGCTGGTGGAGTGACTTGCAGCCTTTGTCTTGTAGTTGATCTCAGAGCCACACCAGCACCTGGTGTCTCCCTCCTTTGCTCTCTGATGTTTCCTTACCCCCTCAACTATGATCTGTACCATGCACACTAACTTGGGAGGTAAAACCAACCCTCCTCTGAAGGGCCCTGACTTCCACTCCCTGGTATACATGTCTTCCTCAGGTGGGCTTGTTGCCCTTGTCCATCTACCAGTATAACTGGGTTAGAGAATACCAAGAAGTGTCCATGTAGATCACTTGAGTGCTACGTACATTCCCCCTTCCCTGTGTCACAGACCTCCATCTCTACCTAATAACCAGGGCAGGGACCATCAGGATGGTGATACCTCTTGCCTGATGGGCCCTGGACACAGGGGATCCAAAGTGCCTAGGCTGAAGTTGTGGCTTATACTCCAAGAGCCTTGTATCTCCAGCAAGGACACACCCTCCCCTGAGAACTGGGACTTCCCTTCCTGCATAGCTCAGAGTTTGAGATGGTGGGTCCTGTGGGTCATTTGAGAATGACAGTAAGTGGGCCACACCTACATCCACCTCTTGGCTTCCAGACTATTGACTATTCTTGACTATTGCTATTCTTTCTAGCAAGGTAGAAGGCCACATAGAGTTCTCTAACTCAGTGTGCAGGCTGCAGGGTGGCACACACCTCACAATCTTGCCTCTGAGCTGGTGCTTTAGCCACACACACAGCAGGCTATTACTTTATCTGGATAGTTTTGTGTGGTGCTGTAAACAGCATGCATTGCTCCAGACCCCTGGAGATATTTCCCATGGGAGTTCACAGTAAACTCTATGATGTATCCTTTTCCACCATGATACTCTGACACCTTAAGGTCTGACCTGATCATATGGCTCAAGTGTCAGGGTCTTCTGCCCCACTGCCTGGCCTGCTCATAGCTTCATGCAAAGCCTCTTATTTGTTGCCTGGGATCTGGGCTACAGCAGTACACCTGGGCTTGGAGCATGGTCTCTGGAACTCCAGAGGTATACCAGGCATCACTATTCCTTGGGATTGTAGATGAGAGAAGCCATAATTCATCATTTCCTTTGCAGCATGCACTTGACCCCTAGAATTCTAAACTCTTTCCTGAAGCAAGAGGTTCCTAAAGTCCTTGTAGAATCTCTCCCCCATCCTGAGGTGCATGTGTCTCACCCCGGGTTGCCCATGTGGGCCCACTCAGGACTGCATGATGTCAATGAAACCTGGTGACATTCTGAAGGATGCTCAGACATTTCAAACTTCTATAAGAGCAGGGAAGTTTACAACATCCTGGAGCAAAACTGAATGCATGTTGTCAAATGCTGTGTGAGTGCAAACAATCCTGACCCTTCTTGCCCAGTGGGGTATGAAGTAACTCATTTGCCAGGTCAGTGGGTACAGAGCATGTGCCTGGAGCACCTAGCTGTGTTGTATTGACCTGCTCTAGTAATGATGCTGTGTCCAGCACAGCAGCTGGAATCAGGCCTCCCATTTAGGTCTACTCTGCAGCCATACTCCAGGCCCTAATCTCTGCAGAAGCAAGACCAGAGAAGAAATGTAGATGAGACAAGACAACCACCCTTGCTCTTGTCAGTACCCTCAAGGGCTACACAAGTCTTTGCTTTTGCCCTGATATGACGTACTGTTTTGGATTTGTTATCTTCTCTGGAAAAGGAACAGATTAAGCAGCTTCTACTTGACCTTGAATATAGCGATTATTCTTACCCTACAGGCCAAGTGTCCAATGAGAGGGTCTTTCCAATTCAAGATGTCATCTTCAATCATATTTGGGGACTGAGGAAATGATCACCAACTGTGTCTGAAGATATGAGTGACAAGCTGGCCTCTAATTGCTTCTATGTAACCAGGTCTATAATAGGGATTTAGGATAATTAAAGGGATTTCAGATATTGATGTTAAATCATATCCTTTTTGCCTAAATCCTTGACAGGACTGGGTTTTCCCCTTTCCCAAGGAAACAGTCAAATGGTCATAGGTCTCTTTGGGAAAGAACTGGTCAGTTTGGATTCTTCTAGGGGTATCTACCACCACTATAGTCAATGGGTTCTGGGTCCAAACGCCATTTTAGGCCCAGAAATTAGGGATGGGGTCATAGCTATTGTGGCTACTGTTCTTGGTTTCCTGCTCTTCATTCTTTTCTTTTGATCATGTCCAAGGGGTCAAACCAAGCATACCACTTCACATGACATGTTCTATTCATTGTCTTCATCATTCTTTGTGGGCCATAGTCCCTTGGCTAGAGTAGTCCCCCTGCCATCAGGCAGCTGGGTGTGGCACAGTCTCCATTGCTATCAGTGAATCAAATTCCCCAGGCCCTCTCCTGCCGGCAGCACTGGTCCACACCTCTTGATGTGGCTCACAATGCATGTCCTCTTGACCCTTGGCTCTGCCCAAAAGCCCATCTCCTGTTCTTGGGTTAATGGCTGTCTATTCAGCCCTGGCCTATTCCATAGGTCCAAAAAGCCCCATTAAGTTGTGTTTCTCAGTCCTATACCTTACCAGGAATATGTAAAATACAGTGGGTATTTCAGAATTCCCAGCAGGATCATTTAATTAGGATTGAACATGAACTTGGAGATGAATCATCTTTGATATGCCTCCTCCTTCACTAGCTCTGTGGTTCTCTCATACCTTACAGAGGACCCATGGAGTCTCTTTGCCAGGGTAGAAAGACAAGAAACATGTCTGGAGACTGGGGTTGGTAGGGGTTGGGGGGCGGTGGGAAAGGGAAGGGAAGATATTAAAAGGCAAAGTTGCAGCTGTGGCCTTGGGGCCAAACATGGTCATCTAGATCTTTGAGTGCAGCCTTTTGACTCCAAATTTTATAGAAATAAATCAAAGTTTGGATTTAGTTGAGGGGCCATGAGGCCACAGGTTCCTCTGTCCCATAAGTAATGTATTGTGTATTTTGAAATTGCTGAGAGGGTATTTTTAGGGTTTTCATGACAAAAGACAAGATAAAACAGTTTGATGCAATCTTTCAACAACATAGAATTTATGGGATACAGTATGATGTGTACAATGAAAACAGGTCCACAGAGGTTCAAATAAAACTTCCTCTGTTACAGTTCTACTTTTGCATGTGGACTTATTTCTTTACATTGATAACTGTTAAAAAAAAAAAAAAAAGCCACAGGCACAGGATCCTCATTTAACCTTAGAAACTTGGGTAGACATGTCTGTGGGGGCAGCAGCCAGGCCCCGCCCTGGCCACACCTGCTGCCCCACCCCCTCCACTTCCTTCTCCAAGGTGATTTGTTGCCTGCTTTTCTCTTGGGCAGCTTAATTTCTTTTGTCATGATATGTATTGATTTCCACTAGAATGTGAGTAACTCTAAGTTATTGTGTTGCACCAAGTTTTCCTTTTTGCTACAACTTATTAGCATGATCATTACTTTTGAAATATTTATAGAAAAATGATAAACCAGGCCAATGTAAAGCTATGGGAATTTCCTATACTCAGGCCATAATGAACTGGTAAATTAACTCTTCATTTCATAATATTCTAGCAATCTAACGTTTTGAGTTTCCATAGAATATTGTGTGAGTTAGGAAGAGTTTGAACAAAAGCATCTTATGAACTTAAAAACTGATACCAAGAGAATTGCACCTGGCCCAGATTTCTCCAGTAAATGCATTCTGCTGACTGATTTTTAGTTTGAGTTTTGTTTAATTCACCTAAGCTTAAGTAATTTAAGCCTTAAGTTTCCACATGAGTAGAATTTATAAGAGTAGCTGCCTAGGAGGTATGTTGTGGGAATTAAAAGACAATGTCTGTAAAGTACTTAGCAATTAAATGGTTTCTATTTTAATTTTACTATTATCCACGTTTGTAGTGGTTAATGATTATTGCAATTTCTACACTAATGCAATTCTTTATTTCCAACAATATAGTAATGATTTATGGCTTAATATAATCAGCTGAAAAAGAACTCCGGAATTCCTTGTGTTGTGGGGCTTTTTAAACTAAGTGAATAAATATTATAGTATAAGCTGTTAAGCTATTAGTTTTAACTCCCTGGAAATTTTTGGTTGCGGTTTTAGCGTTATGAAAGATTAGGTATAAAGTTGCAATTTGTGATCTATACTCAAGTTGCCACCGTTAACATTTTCCAATATTTGCTTTATTGTAAATTTATGCAATAATTTGATGCATTTTAAAACCAGTTTCAGGTATCAGCTCTTTCACCCATGAATATTTCAGTTATTTTAGTTAACATTTATGCTAGAGTAAGATGTTTTAGAAGAATCATGCAAAAGGCAGACCTTAAGTGCACCATTTGGCAAATACATATGCCAGCAACCCAAGCCCTATCAGAAAATTATACACCCTATAAATTTCTTCCATGACCCTTTCCCAGTCAACATTTTCATTCCCTAGACCAGTGCTTCTCAACCTTCCTAATGTCCCAACCCTTGAATACAGTTCCTGTGGGTCAGGACAGGACTGACAGAACTGTTGCCCTAGAGGCGGCCATGCGTGGATCCCTACCGTCCCCCTTCCCTACTACAGGTTAGTTTTGCATGTTTTAGAACTCCATGTAAGTGAACTTATGATAGATATGCTTTTTATAAAATTCTTTGTGGGGCAGGTGTGGTGTCTTGGACCTGTAATCTTAGCACTTTGGGAGGCTGAGGGCGGATTGATTGAATTTAGAAGTTAGAGAACAACTTAAGCAAGACAGAGACCCCATTTCTAATAGAAAAATTACCTAGGCATTGTGATGGGGCCCCTATAGCTCTACACTACTAGAGAGGCTGAGACAGGAGGCTCGCTTGAGCCCAGAAGTTTGAGATTGCTGTGAGCTAGGCTGACACCATGGCACTTTAGCCTGGGCAACAGAGAAAGACTGTCTTAAAGCTACAAAAAAGCTGTTTGAAAGTATAAGTGTAGTGATTTCATAAAAAAAAACAAGTCTAAGTTTTCAGCTTTTCCTTAAAGATGAAGTGATCTGGCAACAGGATTAAAAATAGCTTTGAACCGAGAAGCAATTTCTCCCTTCCACCTGGCCTAAGCCACTCAAGCTCACTGCAGGCCACCTTGAATTCTTTCCTAACTTATCTCTACCCCTCCACCACCCCCGGCCTTGCTTTAGGTGTCAGAGTTTGCAATCTGAGTGGAGGCAGAATGGGCACCCAGAAATTTCTGGTAACCTCAAAGGGAGGAGGCACTTGGCAAGGCTTTGGAAAGTGAGTAAGGGAGTTCTAGAAAAGGCTCTTCTCAGCGAACTTCCCTTCACTGAACTCTCCACCTCTCCTCAATTTCCTCCATTTATACCTTCTGTCTTCTCTGAAAATCTGTTCTCCAGTTCTGTTTTTTTAGAATTTGCATTTACATGGAGGAGAAAAGTACAGCTTATTTAGCATCTCTTTCTACTATCCGCATAACAGAAAAGCTGCTTTTAAGAGATAAAAGCACTAAACATCTCAGCTTGTTTAGAACAGGTATTTTCTTTGTTAAACACCATGTTCACTTTGTAGAAAATGGATTGTGTAGATTATAAATTTCATCTTTTTGAAATTTAGTTACTATTGAACACCACTGCAATTCAGCACACAATTACTTAAATTTCTTTTGACTCTTGAACCTATTAGATGGTTTGCTTCGCCCTGGACAATCCTGTCATGGTGATCTTAGAGGGGCTGTGTCTTTCAAGCTACAGAAGTCTGAGTAGCAGGGTTAGGAAGAACCCGCTTCAACTTCAAACCTACATGTGAGTATCTATGATTCCCAGTAGAGAATTTCCAAAATAATGACAAAGTTAGGTTCCTGCATATCTAGGTAGCTCATAATCTGAGATTTCTTTTGATATGTCATACTGTAAAGGGTCCCCTTAATCTAGGTCTGCAGAGATAAGAAGCGCATATCCCTGACCCTATTGTCCATTCTTTTTTTATTAAGTCATTTGTACATAGACCATGAATACATTTATGTCATTATGGGATTCAATGGGTTATTTGCACAAATTAGAGTGCTTACATCTTACTAATCAACATAGTTGTCACCTCATTTACCCATTACAGCTTTAAGACATTTGTGTTCTACACCTAATAGATCCAACTTGTACTTGCAATATGCTCCTTTGGTGTGGTCCCCCTACTAACCATCCCTCTATCGACCCACACCCACCCGGCCCCACTTAAAATGATTGAGCTGGAAAATATCCTTCTTATCCATATCCATCAGGAATGGAAAAAACAATATCCAATGTACTGAGTACTACTGTGAAAGAGATACTTTTAAATCAGTATGTTAGTTCTATCACGTTT
>CAUYON010161210.1:0-23087 GCA_963573935.1 Arctocebus calabarensis
CCACAGGCGTCGGCCACAACGCCCGGCCATTTTTTGATTGCAGCCGTCATTGTTGTTTGGCGGGCCTGGGCTGGATTCGAACCCGCCAGCTCAGGTGTATGTGGCTGGCGCCTTAGCCCGTTGAGCCACAGGTGCTGAGCCGGTAGAATTAACAATTTTTTTGTTTTAAATCTGTGCATGACAGTCATGATTTTTTTTTTTTTTTGTAGAGACAGAGTCCCACTTTATCACCCTCAGTAGAGTGCCGTGGCATCACACAGCTCACAGCAACCTCCAATTCCTGGGCTCAAGCGATTCTCTTGCCTCAGCCTCCTGGGTAGCTGGGACTACAGGCGCCCGCCACAACGCCCGGCTATTTTTCTGTTTTGTTTTGCAGTTCGCAAAGGCCGGGTTTGAACCCACCACCTTTGACATATGGGGCTGACATCCTACTCGCTGAGCCACAGGCGCCGCCCACTCATGATTTTTTTTTTAAGTAAGCCAAACATGAGACAGTCATGATTTTGCCTCTTTTGAAAGGTATCTTTTAAAAGGATGTCAGTAAGGCCCAACAAGGAGACGGCACGTGGGTGGCAGCTAGGAGGCCTGCTCCCAGCACAGCCACTGAGAGACAAGGTGGGACTCGAACCCTTATGGTTTATGGGGAGAGGACCATTGGGAGCTGCCAGAGGAAAATGAAAAAATGGCAGTGATCAATTGCTAGCTGTTGACACAACCAGAGATTTCAGACGAGGAATTGCCTTCTGGTTTGTGAATTTGCAGCAGAGTTAAATCTACCTTCTGACCATGCAATAGCAATGCCACTCCTCGCCGCCCAGGGGCTGGCACTGGGCAGGACCACTTTGTTTCAGGGGTTAACCCTGCTCACAGACACAGGCCTGGCTCACATTGCTAGTCCTAGGCACAGAGCACTTATATCAATTAGCTAAAAAATTCCTGAAAATCTAAACAAAAAAGAAAAAGAGGCCATACTGTCTCCATCTAAGATCCTGTGCGGTGCAAGCGGTACTGGGAGGAAGCCAACTCTGCCTGCGGCGGCCTGTCCCCGGGTGAGCGTTGGCCTGCGCCCTGTTGAGCAGGGGCCTGGTCCCTGGCTCTGGAAGGAAGGAGGCCATTTCTCTTCCTCTTCCTTCTTGTCTGTGTGCTGCAGGGGCTCCTGGAAAAGGCTAACGGCAAAACCCTTTTTGTCATCTTCAAGGACAGGCCCTGAGTGGGGGCCCCTCAGCCAGGCACTTTGTCCCTTGAGGGTCTGCCTCTGTGCGGATGTAGAGTTGGCAGGTGCTCATGCACAGGCTCTGGGCCACTGTGCTGTGCTAGAGCTGGGCGCTGGGGACACGGCAGTGACCCAGACACGCTCTAGTCTGTGGAGCTCCTGGGACTGGGGCCCAGGGGAAGCCCCAGGGGCTGTCCCTGCAGCTGAGGGGCTAGAAAGGGGAAGAAAATGATGGTCCCATCACAGAAGATGCTCTGAAGGATGCCTAGGAATGCAGGGGCGAGAAGGGAGCCATTTCCCTGGGATTGAGTGGCCAGCGAGCTGTCCCTGAGCCCCCAGGCCTCCACAGGACTCCTATCTTAGTATCTTCCCTGCTCCCCTGGATCTGCTTCCTCTATAATCTTCCCAAATCAGCTTTGAACCTTCAGCTTTAAACCCAGGGCTGGGGCCCAGCTCTCCCTCTGCCAGTAAAAAAGCTCTCCCAGTAAGAAAGCCAGTTGGTGGCTGCTCTAGGGACCTGCTGGCTCTGGCTCCAACTTGGGTCAGCCCCATGTGAGGAGTCCTCTTCAAACAGCCCCCTCCTAGCATAAGCCTAGAGTCCTATCTGTGGAGCTGGGGAGCTGTATATTCTTCTTTTTTTTTTTTTTTGTAGAGACAGAGTCTTACTCTTTCGCCCTCAGTAGAGTGCCACAGCATCACACAGCTCACAGGAACCTCCAACTCCTGGGCTTAGGTGATTCTCCTGTTTCAGCCTCCTGAGTAGCTGGGACTACAGCACCCAGCTATTGTTTTGTTGCATTTTGGCTGGGGCTGGGTTTGGACCCACCACCTTCGTATATGGGATTGGCACCCTACTCACTGAGTCACAGGTGTTGCCCATTATTTTCTTTTTGTAGAGATTGGGTCTTGCCATGTTCCCCAAAGAGGTGAGATTATAGGCATGAACCACTGCACTCAGCCTAAGACTGGGGTTCTGTCAGCTCTGTTCTCTGCTATATCCCCAGCACCTGGAACCTCTTGGCACAGAGATGTTTCCTGTAGCCACTGTCTATGTTAGCATTTGGTGAATGTCATAAATACACAAAGTTTAGAGAGATAAAGAGAACTGGGTAGTATAGGGGTTCAGAAAGCGGTACCCCAAGGACTGGTGTTCCAACATGCTGAGAAGCTTTAGAAGGTCCCTTTCATCTTGTCTGGTCCTCTTTCTGGAATTTTCTTATCTAACTAAGAAATCTTCTCCCCCCTCCACCCCCTGTCCCATTGCAATAAAAACAAGCAATTATCTTAAGATCTCTTCCCTGGGAGTCTCACCGAATAACCAGGAAAGATCAACCACCCAGAAAAGAGAAGAGAGTGGGTGTTGGCCCAGGTCCAGATAGACTTTTCGTCTGTTCTTCTGAAGCATCGCCAAGACTACCTCAATAAGACAACCATTGTTTTCTAGCAGTTCCACTCCTCCCTTCCCATAACTTGCCCCATCCAGGTACCAAAGAGAATCATTCAATAACCACTGTCTGAGCATTTTTTATACTCCCCTATGAGGAGGGTATTTAAGCCTCAAACATCTGCCCCTCTGGGAGTTTCTTTCCTTCTTTCTTTCTTCTTCTTCTTTTTTTTTTTTTGTCTGACTCTGTCACCCTGGATACAATGCGGTGGCATCATCATAGCTAACAGCAAACTCAAACTCCTGGTCTCAAGTGATCCTCCTGCCCCAGCCTCCCAAGTAGCTGAAACTACAGGCACCTATCACAATGTCTGGCTAATTTTTCTATTTTTAGTAGAGACAGGTTCTCACTTTGCTCAGGCTGATCTCAAACTCCTGAGCTCAAGTGATTCACCTGCCTTGGCCTGTCACAGTGCTAGGAATATAGGTGTGAGCCACTGCACTCAGCCTTCGGGGAATTTTTTTTTTTTTTTAAATCACATCAGTTTCTGAGAGCTCTTTTTTGTTTTCTGAATATTTATTTCTTTTATGGGAGGGGATGGAGTCTCACTCTGTTGCCCAGGCTAGAGTGCCCAGGACTCAGCCTCCATCACAGCAACCTTAGACTCCTGAGCTCAAGTGATCCTCTTGCCTCAGCCTCTGGAGTAGCTGGGACTATAGGCACTAGCCACAATACCTGGCTCATTTTTCTACTTTTAGTAGAGTCTGGCTCTTGCTCAGGCTGGTCTCCAACTCCTGAGCTAAAGGGATCCTCCTACCTCTGCCTCCCAGAGTGCTCCCAGCCTAAGAGTTCATGTTTTGTATGACTCACATGCACATGTCTTCATGTAATAAATCTCTTATGCTTTTCCCACGTTAATCTAATTTTTGTTATAGGATATTAGCCATGACCCATTACTATGGGGAAGAAAGGGATCACCATTTCCAACCCTATATAGTTCAGAGAAAAGGAAATAGGTACAAATACTTTTATGTTTCCTAGGCTAGTCTTGAACTCGTGGCCTTCAAAGCAGTGGGAATGCAGGTATGAGCCACCATTCTTAGCCCCAAATAATTTTAAAAGATGGAATTGTACCATATGTTCAATTTTATTCTATTTTAAACTAAATTCAAGTACACTTAATTTTACTTGAATTTAACAGAAAAACCCAGAGAAATAGCTGAATCTTAGATAATATTTACTTTCCACAGGAAATATTCGTTCATACATGGATTTCTCTAAGATTAAGAAAAAAGATGATGGTTACAGTGCCAGCCACATGCACTGAGGGGGGCAGGTTCGAACCTGGTCCGGGTCAGCTAAACAACAATGACAACTGCAACAAGAAAATAGCCAATAGCCATAATTGCCAAGTCTTGGAAGAAGCCCACGTGCCCATCAACCCATGAACGGATCCATAACTTGTGGTATATGTATACCATGGAATACATATTGTTGTTGTTGTATTGCAGGAAAATGAGGCCCAATGGAGAGGGTGAGCACCCAAACACCACGTTTATAAGAGGAAGGGCTTTATTCAACAGCCGGGAGCTTACAGCATAGAATTCCCAATGGCTGCGCTCCCGACTGGCTTGGTCTTTCCCTTTTTATTGACAGTCAAAGTTCCACACAGGTACCCTTCTCATTGGCCAGTTTGAATCAAGCGGGAGATACTATTCCAGCCCCTAGAGGATTTCACAGAACTTGGGAATTTCCAAGTTTCAGGAAGCTAAGTTTATAAATTCCTAAGAGCTGAGTCACCATGGAGAGGACCCTGTAGGCGTATCCTTGTGGTGTCCTTGAGAAGACCTGTTCTCCTAGATCTCAACCTTCTCACTTATCCCCTCTTAGTTGTTGTAGTGGTAGTTGTAGTTGTCATTGCTGTTTAGCAGGCCCAGGCCAGGTTCGAATCTGCCAGCCCCAGTGTATATGGCCAGCACCCTAACCACTGAGTTACAGGCACCAAGCCCAGGATCAATAATTTCTTTCTTTTTTTATTTTATTTTTTTTGAGACAGAGTCTCACTATGTCACTCTAGGTAGAATGGTGTGGCGTTACAGCTCACAGCAACCTCAAACTCTTGGGCTTAAAGAGATTATCTTGCCTCAACGTCCCAAATAGCTGGGACTACAGGTGTCTGCCACAATGCCTGGCTAGTTTTGGTTGCAATTGGCATTGTCGTTTAGCAGGCCTGGGCCTGGTTGGACCCTCCAGCTTCGTGCATGTGGCCAGTGCCCTACTCACTGAGCTACAGGTGCTGAGCCAATAATTTCTTATGATTGGCCAGGCACGATGGCTCACACTTGTAATCCCAGCCCTCTGGGAAGCTGAGGCTGGCAGATTGTTTGAGGTCAGGAGTTGGAGACCACCTGAGCAAGAGCAAGATTTCCTCCCTAATAAAATAAGTATAATAATTTTTTTGTGATGAAAAAAGTGACTACTTGGGCAGCACCTGTGGCTCAAGGAGTAGGGTGCCGGCCCCATATACTGGGGGTGGTGGATTCAAGCCCGGCCTTGGCCAAAAAACTGCAAAAAAAAAAAGTGACCACTTCCCTTTACACATTCCCCGTCCCACCTTGCCCACCCCGTTTTGATTTGGATGTTAGTACTTTTATTTGGTTGAGGTTTCTAACACTTATACTCTGTTTTGCAACCATAATTCTCTCAGTAGTTAATCTCAGTCTTGTTTTTCAATAGATTATTTTGCTTCTTAACCATATTTTATCCCCGAGTTTTCCATTTTGAGTCATCTTACGATTGTATCAAAATAAATTATAAAAGACCTTGAAATGGACACTGCCCTCCCAATATTACTGGGATGTCCTGCAGCAGATAGTTTCAGGGGCATCTCATTTTGTAGGGTTCCTGTGTCTTTCCTCCTTTTTCAGGAAAATAAATCTAAGTTGTAGAAAACACCAATGGAGACAATCCTAGTCCATAGAAAGGCAAATAAACTGTGTCCAGTGGAATGTAATGGATTTTTGCCCTGTGGCTGTTGATCGTTTGTTTTTTTTTTTTTTTTTTAAAGACAAAGCCTCAAGCTGTCACCCTGGGTCGAGTGCCGTGGCATCACAGCTCACAGCAACCTCCAATTCCTGGGCTCAGGCGAGTCTCTTGCCTTCGCCTCCCAAGTAGCTGGGACTACAGGCGCCTGCCACAACACCCGGCCATTTTTTTTGGTTGCAGCTACCATTGTTGTTTGGAGGGCCCGGGCTGGATTCGAACCCGCCAGCTCAGGTGTACGTGGCTGGCGCCTTAGCCCATTCAGCCATAGGCGCCGAGCCTCCAATTTTTCTTTGAGGCAGTTTAGCCTTTTAGAAAATGTACCCTCTGTTCAGTGCCTGTAGTACAGTGGTGAGTTAGTTTTCATTGCTGAGCAGTTTTGGTCTTTTCGCAAAAAGAGCTCAAGGGTGCTATTTTCTCTGACCTTTTCCATGTTCTCTATAAATGAGGAAGAACTTTACTGGGTGTAGTATTCTTGGATTTCATTTTCTTTTCTTTTTTTTATTGTTGCAGTTTAGCGAGGGCTGGGTTTGAACTCACCACCCTTGGTATGTGTGGCCAGCACCCCAGTCACTGAGCCATAGGCACCACCCTGGGTTTTATTTTTTACACAACTTTGAAGACTCAATTCCTTTGTTTTCTGGCATTGAATGTTGCTGTGGAAAAATCTGAGGCCAAATTGATTTTTTATTTTTCTCCCCTTGTTGGTGACATACTTTTCTTTTCTTTTTTTTTTTTTTTTAAGACAGAGTCTTACTGTGTTGCCCTCGGTACAGTGCCATGACATCACAGCTCACAGCAACCACCAACTCTTGGGTTTAAGCAATTCTCTTGCCTCAACCTCCCAAGTAGTTGGGACTATAGGCGCCCGCCACAATGCCTGGCTATTTTGTTGTTGTTGTTGTTGCAGTTGTCATTGTTTAGCTGGCCCAGGCTGGGTTCAAACCCACCAGCCTCTGTGCATGTGACTGGCACCATAACCACTGGGCTACAGGAGCTGAGCTGGTGACATGGTTTTCCTTCTTGGGTGCCTGAGGGTCTTTTCTTTATTCTTACAGAGGGGCAGTTGAGCCGGTGTGTCCTGCTGGCCATTCTGAATCTCTTTCCCCATGTGTTGTGTCTTTTCCATCAGCAGAGTTGCTGCTCTTCATTGCAGGGAGAGTTTCTCTAAATATTCTTTCGTTTTGGCTGTTAGATAATCTACTTTGGGGAGTTCAATCCAGTAGGCTTAATTTACTTGTCCTTATTTTCTGACTTCTTTGCAATTATTTTCGGCTTCCCTCCCATGTTGTCCCCTTGCTGTCCCAGCTTGTGCTGTGCTGTCGGTCTGCAGACACACAGGTGCTGATTAGGCCTCCCTGTCCCCCCACCCCCGCAGACTCTCTCTGCACCTCTTGAAGTTACCGTCTGTCATCTTTTCTTTGTGCTCTGTGTTCAGCCCCTATTCTTGTCCACTTTTCTCTAGTTCTAGAAAACTGCCCTCAGCCTTAGTCTTGACACCTCCCAGCGCATTCCTCCCGTGATCTCCTTCCCCTTCCTGGCTGTGCATGGTGGCCTGTCAGCTTGTTGGACATGCTCCTCATCCGAATACAGGAACCAGCCCCCGCCCTCCCTGCAAACAAAGACAGTTTTAAGGGCTGTGTCATCTTCACGCTGCTTTTCAGCAGCCTGTGTGCACAGAGGTGGGTGGGGAGAGCCCTGGTGCCACCTTTGCTGGGGATCTTCTCCTTCCTGCTGTCCCTTAAAAATCCTGCACCCCAGCCTCCACCTGTCCAGCTGCAGTGTGTCCTACTCCCCCACCAGGCAGCTGAACTCAAGAGGGCCCTGGAGGCCATTTCTCTGGAAATTGCCTGTCTTGGTTTGTTGGCTCATTCTTTTTATCAACAATTTATCATTATTTCCAGGCAGTGTCTCAACCCTAGAATCCCAGAACTTTGGGAGACCAAGATGGAGGACCACTGGAAGCCAGGAGTTTGAGATCAACCTTGGCAACATAGTGAGACCCCGTCTCTACAAAACTAATTAGCTGGGCCTGGTGGTGTGCATCTGTAGTCCCAACTGCATGTGAGGCCTAGGGAGAAGGAAGGCTTGAGCCCAATGGTCTGAGGTTACAGTGAGCTATGATCACACCACTGTACTCTAGTCCAAGTGATAGAGCAAGACCCCACCTCTAAAAAAAGAAATAAGTCATTGTTATTCATTTTCTCAAGCATTAGGATGGGGAAACTTTATGTTCTCCCCTTGTCCTGTCTTAAGTCTGAACTCCAATCTTTTTTTGAGACAGAGCCTCACTTTGTCACTCTTGGTAGAGTGTTGTGGCATCATAGCTCAAACTCTTGGGTTCAAGTGATTCTTCTGCCTCAGACTCCCAGGTAGCTGGTACTACAGGTGCCCACTACAATGCCCGGCTAGTTTTAGAGATGGGGGTCTCACTCTTGCTCAGGCTGGTCTCGAACCCATGAGCTCAGGCAATCCAACCACCTTGGCCTCCCAGAGTGCTAGGATTACAGGTACCAGCTACCACGCCCAGCCTGAATTCCATCTTTTTAAAATTTTCTTTCTTTCTTTCTCCCTTCCTCCCTCTCCCTTCCTTCTTTCTTTCTTTTCTTGAGACAGAGTCTCACTCTATTGCACTCGGTAGAGTGCTGTGGTGTCACAGCTCACAGCAAACTCAAACTTCTGGGTTCAAGTGATTCTCCTGTCTCAGCCTCAGGAGTAGCTGGGACTACAGGTGCCTACCACAACACCCAGCTATTTTTTCTATTTTTAGTAGAGACAAGATCTCACTCTTGCTAAGGCTGGTCTCCAACTCCTTAGCTCAGGCAATCCTCATGCCTTGGTCTCCCAGAGTGCTGGGATTACAGTGAATCCCACTGTTTAGCAATCTCTGCAAAAGCAAATCTCCAGGGCCTGCCCACCCGAGTGGCCATTGTGTGGGTCTGGGTGGATCCTCCCACCTCACCCAAGGTGACAGGCCTATGCAGGTCTGGAGTTGAGAATGGCTGGGGCATCCTCTGGGCATTCTCATTCAGTCAACTTAAAGGAATGCAGCTCTGCTAAATGTAAATCCACGCAGCACGAAGGATTTGAATAGTCCCAGAAAGTCCAAGTGGGTGGGTAAGTTTGATCATCAGCCTTCATTCTATTGTGAGGCCACTGAGGCCCAGACAGGTGATGTGAATTGCTCAAGGTCACATAGCATGTCAGCAACAGATACGGATGAAGGGCAATGCTAGCTGCAGACACGGCCCTGGGACCCAGTGGCACACCTGGGCAGGAAGGTCTCTGTGCATGGTGTGAGGAACCCTATTCCCACTTTTGGGCCTCCCAGAAGCAATGGGGTAGTCTTCGCCTGGGGAACTTTGGTCATGAGTGTCACTGAGGGTGGGCGGCCAGACCAGGGGGCCCAGTGTCGATCCTGCCCTGGAGGAGTGACCCTTCCCCTCACTGCTGCCCTTATTCCCTTCACCCTCTGCTGGTCAGCAGGGACTATGCAGCTGGGTGAAAAAGCTCCAGAAAGCTGTAAACCTGAGGTCAGGCCTGGAAAGGGGTCTGAGCCACATCTGCCTAGGAAGGGGTTGTGGAGCAGTTAGGGCCATGTCCTGGCCACAAAGCCTCAACTGCTGATCAAGTTCCTGGGCTGGGGCCCTCATGGATGTTTGGGCTGAGGTGTCCTGCTCAGGGTATCCGTGTCTCTGCCCTCCACCTTCCCCTCCTTGAAGTGGCCGGGTGGGACCAGCCAGGCAACCTTGGCAGCCACAGTGGAATCAAGAGTCTCCTTCTTCCTATCTTATTTCGTGGCCCTGGTGGTTTGGCTGCCTGAACTGCAGAAAGGGGAAAACAAGGGGCCAGAACCACGGCCACACGGTTGTCCTGAATCACGCCAGTGCTGAGAACGGCTGGCACACGCTAAGCACAGGAGTGAGCTCAGCAGAGCGCTATCGGGCTCACAGAGGGTCCCCTCCGCAAGGTGACAGATATTTCACTGCAGCTTTTGGTGAGGAGATGGGGAAAAGGGATCTCACTGTTCATACAAAGCTGCAGCTTAATTTTGCTCTGGGACATCTCTGAGTTTCCACTGCTAAATTTCCTCCCTCCTCCCCTGGCCACCCCTAGAGTCCCCTTTATTGTTCAGCCCTACCCAGCCATCACCAAAGGGGAATGACAGTGGCCTTCCAGTGTGTCCTAGGGAGTGTGTGACTCATGACATGGGCTGTTGCTTGCCCATGCCGTGCCCCTGGAATTGGATAAGGCACATTTACTGCTACAGCCTGCCACGAGCAACACATGTCGTGACTCTGGGAGGAAGTGCTGACTCGGGCTGACTCAGGGGCTGGCTGCTTCCACAGCAGACTTTGAAGGCATGACCCATATCCGTGAGCTCCTGGGCTCTCCACAGCAGCTACCACTGTCCCTTGGAATCTGGGTTTTTAGGTGAGGCCGAGGCTCAGGCAGCTGGTGACACAGACCCCTCTTGTGACTCCTGGGCTACTCCATCTGTGCTGCATCATGGACCAAGCATACAAACCCGGCCCACTGCCCTGCCAAGCACTCCTTTGCTGGGTCTGTGAGCAGCTGGTCACCATGGCTCCGGGTAGTGATATGTTTTCACCTGGGGTTTCCCACTTCCTCAGCTGCTCTCGCCTTCTAATTTTGCTGAGTTGCCTCCTCACCTTGGAAGACACCTCACCTTCTGTGAGGCAGGATTCCATAACTTTTAGGGGGTGCTGGCCTCTTTGACAATCTGGGGAAAGTTATGGCTCCCTTCCAGAAGTCTGCAGACACAACAGTAGCATATACAATCGAGGGGTATAGACGTCCTCTGACGTCTGTCCCTGATCTTCCTGGAGTCCGGATTGAGACCTTGTTATTATGGGTTGCAGGTGCTGTCTGCCTGTTCTGCATCTCAAGAGCTCCAGAACCTGGATGCTTGTTATTGGGCAGCTGGGTGTGGCCATGCCTGAAGAAGGCTTTGTTTTTGAGATGGTGATTTCATAACAGGATTAGTTTGAGAATGGTTGCGCCCACTGAATGAAGACGATGTCCAGTTTATCCATCAATCAACTTCTGCACAAATACACACAACAAACGACACACATATACAGTGCAGTGAACGACGCCAGGACAAGCAGGTGCCTGTGGCCTAGGTAAATGGCAGGCCCTGTGTGTGGGACTTGTGGGGACAGACAGAGCTTTCTGGGATGAACTCCCACAACCTAAGCAGACGTTGAATCTAGAGGTCATCGGAGTGCTGTCGCTGTGCTGGCACCTTCCCAACAGCCAGTGACCCCTCCCTGCGGGCCATGAAACCAGGCAGCAGAGCTGAGGACAAGACAGCCATCCTCAGGCCCTGCTCTGGGGATGCCTCGGCCTCCCCAAGTTCTGGCTCTGCCCACCTTCTTGTCCGGTTCTCTGCCTGGTGGTGGTCAGAACAGGGCCCACAGCCCATCCTAAGCACTGTGAGGTCTGGTTCCTCTCCTGCCAACAAGGAACATGGGGCTGACTAAGGAAAACCTTGGTGCTTCTCCTCCCAGCTTTGCTGCTGCCCTGTAGAAGTGGCTATTCTAGTCCCCTGGGGACTCTGCTTTAGCTTCCCCACTACTGGGAAGAGACAGGGCAGTATGGTGGGCAGAAGCCAGAACGTGAGCCCTGCGAGGGCGAGGCAGAGGCGGGAGCTGGCACAGAGTCCTGAGGACAGGGCAGCCTGGGCACAGAACAGCTCAACTGCTGCATTAGGCAGCCATAGTTTCTCAAGAGCAAGGAGGCCTGGACCACAGCCTTCACTTCCTCTTCTGGAAAAAGCCGCAGCCCTGTTGTTCTGTTTGGTAATGCTTCAGCCTCTGCCTTGGAGCCTGCAGCAGGCTGGGAGTTTCAAGCAGGTGATAGCGGGGGTCCTAAGGCTTTAGCTGGCAAAATGGGGTTAGGAGAAGAGGCTGAGTGGTTCAAGGAAAAAGCTCCTGTTCTTAAGCACACAGGAGCACTAATCCCATATAATTTTTGGTCCTAATTGGAGCACTTTTGAGAATGAACTGAGTTGTGTTAATTATGACACCAAGACAACAGATGTAAACTGGGACTCCTCAGGGCAAACACAGATCCATTAGCCTACTTATTGCCACCTCCTAGCTATGTGGATTTGGGCAAGTTACATAACCTCTCTGAATTCTGGTTTCTGTATAAAAAAGGTTAGCATCATATGTCTGTCTCCTAGGGCTGTGGGAGGAATTAAAGCAGTTATGTGAGCCCTGGGTAGAGAGGGTGGGCTCTTGGTGCTGCGTCTCTTCCTCTGTAAGGTAGTGAGTTCCCTGTCCCTTATGCTGAGGCACATATAAGTCTTCCCTGTGCCTTCCAGTGGGGTAATGGTGAGGGTGGGAGACAGGCCATCCTAGAACTGAGGGGTGGCCAGTGATGGGGCCTGGTCCCTCTCCTACCCAGGCAGTGGTGACTTCTTTGCCTGTGGAGGGCCCACATTAGGGCCCAGCCCGATGGCTTTACTGTCCCTGTTTCTGTCTTCTTCTCCTAGGGGCCCTGGCTTTCATTCAGGCAGGAGTTCGCCCACTCCTGTCCTCCTGGGGTTGTCCTGTAGACACAGCACATGCCTTGGGTGCCAAGGAGGCTGGAGGCTGACCTGGAGGTGGCAGTTGTCCTTTCTGTGCCTACTCCTGGGTCCTGAGCAACTGAGCAGGGCCTGTCCCGACCCAGAATGTTCTCAAGAGCAGAGTGTGGGATCTGGCTCTACCACTGTGATTGTTTGACCCTGGGTTAAGTCAATGGTCTCCTGGCCTTAGATTCTGCTGGGAGGTGAAGGGATGAGCACCCCTTCTTCCTCCTCAGGGCATGGAGGTCTGTGGCTGGTGTGAACGCCCTGGGGACTTCTGGAGGCAGTATGCGCTCAGAACACTGAAGAATGAGTGAGGCAGGCTCAGCATCCAAAACTCAGTGGTTATAGCGCCAGCCACATACACTGAGACTAGTGAGTTCGAACCTGGCCTGGGCCGGATAAACAATAACAATTGCAACAAAAAAACAGCTGGGGCTCAACAGGCTAAGGTAACAGCCACGTACACTTGAGCTGGCGGGTTTGAATCCAGCCCAGGTCCACCAAACAACAATGCCGGCTGCAACCAAAAAATGGCCGGGTGTTGTGGCGGACGCCTGTAGTTCCAGCTACTTGGGAGGCGGAGGCAAGACACTCACTTGAGCCCAGGAATTGGAGGTTGCTGTGAGCCGTAACGCCAAGGCACTCTACCCAGGATGACTGAGTGAGCCGAACTCAAAAAAAAAAAAAAAAAAAAGGCTGAGGGAGGCCAGGGTTTAGTCTGTTTCCTGCCCGAGACCAGAGTTGCTGCTGCAGGAGGCACAGTGACCCCTCTGCAACCTGCCATTGTTGCATCAGCAATAATCCAAAATGACTTTGTGCTGGGGACATTACTCCAGAAGTCTCAGCTACTGGCTAGTTTGCCCTCCATTGCCTCTCCTCACCACCAGAGAAGGTTCTTCTGGCCAGAAGGATGGTTTTTGAAGACGGAAGGCATTCTGAGATGACATCCAGCCCTCAGCAAACTCTCTTGGCCACTAAACATGCAGCCAAAAGCTCACAGCAGCAGCTGAGGTGGCAGGAAGCAGGTGCACGGCCATGACAGGCTCCCCAGAGTGGGTGCAGAGCCTCAGTGCTGCATCTCCACACCAAGGCCACATTGCTCCCAGCCAACCCTCTTGCCCAACCCCTTTGGCCCAGGCAGGACCTCCCCAGAGTAATGTTAAGGTGTGACACCACAGAAAGGGCAGGCCAAGCCATGGTCTCCACTTGTCACCACTGCCTAACGGTGTGGGTGGCAAAGGTTGCTTGTGGCTGAGAAATGGAGTGTCTCTAAAAACAAGGTCACTATTGCCCCAGCAAGAGGTGCTGCAATCCCACCTCAAGAGTTTGTGGCTTGAGCTACCCATAGTAGGTATGTAGCCTGCATACACTGAGGCTAGAGGGTTCAAACCTGGCTTGGGCCAGCTAAAACAACAATGACAACTACAAAAAATAAAACAGCCAGGCACTGTGGCGGGTACCTGTAGTTCCAGCTACTTGGGAGGCTGAGGCAAGAGAATCGCTTAAGCCCAAGAGTTAGAGGTTAGACGCCACAGCATTTTACTGAGGGTGACATAGTAAGACTGTGTCTTAAAAAAAAAAAAAAAAGTTTGTGGCTAATCAGCCTAGTGAGCATGGAAATCTCCTGCATCAATAGTCAATGTATTCTCACTAAAACAATCTTTTCGGCGTTCTCTCATTGACTCCAGATATTGGGCTATTATCCAGTGTTGACACTTTGACAGGCTAAAGGATGGCATCTCATGGTTTTAAAAATTTATACATATATACATTTTTAGAGATAGTCTCATTTTGTCACCCTCGGTAAGTGGGATGGCATCACAGCTCACAGTAACCTCCAGCTCTTGGGCTTAGGCAGTTCTCTTGCCTCAGCCTCACAAGTAGCTTGGACTTATATTTTTAATTGGGAAGGTTGAACATTTTTCAAGTATTTCTTCTTCTGAGATGAGTTATTCACCCTCCACTCTGGCTTTTTCTCAATGGTTTACAGGTACTCTGTATGTTATGGATATTAATCCTTCATACTGTATTTCCTCCTATTTTCTCTGTTGTCTTTTAATTTTGTTTATGTTGTCTTACACAAGAAGTTTTACAGTTCCAAAGTCCCATGTGTATCTTTTCCTTTGGCATCTGGATTTCATGCTATATGTAGAATTTCTCTCACTGAGATGATTTAGCTATTGCCTCAGACACTCTGAGAACCACTGGCCACATCACTTGCAGTGGCAACAAAACATGCTTATCCAAAAGAAAATATTTATTTAAAAAATAAGAACTATTACCCCCAAGCATTTATTTAAATATTAATAGATATGCACACAAATTCAGATGGCATAAGAATAAACAGCTTTGTGTTCACAGACGGTCAGACACTGACAAATGCAATGTGTACTGAGATTTGGTTGTTATGAAACTGCATAAGAAGGCTTAAGAAATGGTCTGTTTACAGGCTTGGGTGGAGCCATGATCCCCAATTTTCTGCAGACTCCTGATGGTGCCTGAGAACCATGTGAGGCTGAGCTGGATCCAATTACGTTGGAGGATTTAGTTTTGGAGGACACCTTTCTGCACGCGGTGGACCCCCTAAAATGTGGCAAAAAAAGGAAAATCAAAATGTTAAATACAAACAAGAGAACCAACTCCTTTCTCTCAGCCTGCAGGGGGTACGAGCTGTGGTCTTCCTTGGTCCTGTGTCTTTGTTCACGTTCTACCTGTAAACCCTGGTTGGTGTGGTGACTTCCCTCTATTCCTCAGGGAGTAAGACTACTGCTCCCCACACAAACCTGTCTTCCTTGAATGGTAAGGACGGGTTCTAATTCTGTGATCGGTGGGCTGCCTCCCTACCCGTACCTTCCAGAGTCTGCAGATGGAACTGGGATCCATGTACCATCTGATCTCGTCTCACCCCTTTGCTGTGGGTGCCAAATCCCTGGCTGATAGACACCTTGGACTTACTGGATGAGCACAATAAGAGCAGGGCACCTTTGGGGGTGAGTGGAAGTGGGGCAGAGCCCAGTCTCTTCCAGCCAGCCTGGACCTGGAAGCAGTTGTGCCCCCGTGGGAGGGCCAGCCCTGCTTCCCCCACTGGCTTCTGTCAGAGTGTCCACACTTGCCCAGTTCTCCCTCCACTCACTGCCTTTCAAAGCCTCTGCCATAGCCTATTACCAAGTCCCTCCAGCATCTTCCTCACTTTCCTTGTAGACCTGAAGGTAATAGCTCCACCTATTACCAAGTGAAACAAAAACTAAACAAGACAACCACAGGCCAGCGTCCTCAGCAGAAGCCTTTCCTGCTGCTGTGCATCTAAGCCTAAGGCAGACCCAGCTCAGCCTGCACAGCATCAGGGCAAGGCCAAGTGGCCTCCTGAGGTGCAAGGTCTCCTGATACAGCCTGTGACTAATGACTTTCTGGTGGGGCTAGGTGAGTGGTTTTTTTTTTGTTTGTTTGTTTTTGGTGGAGACAGAGTCTCACTTTATCGCCCTCGGTAGAGTGCGGTAGCGTCACACAGCTCACAGCAACCTCCAACTCCTGGGCTTAGGCGAGCCTCCCGTGTAGCTGGGACTACAGGCGCCCTGGCTATATTTCTGATTTGCAGTTCAGCAAAGGCCAGGTTTGAACCTGCCACCTTCAGTACACGGTGCCCTACTTGATGAACCACAGGTGCCATCCAGTGAGTGGTTTTTTGACATTTTTTAACTGGGCTCCAGTTTTCCTGCAAAACTGGCAAAGATCTGGGCAGAGATTCGGCCTCAAGTTTCCCAAAGCTGATTTCCTGCTGAGAAATTAAGCCGTGAGGAAAAACCTGCTGTTTACATTGATTTACAGAATGAATAGTAATCTCCACTTCATCTGGGCTCTCCTTACCTCCCACTCAGAGCCAGGCCAGAGCCAGGGGGTTCTGAGGTCTCGGTAAGGGAGCCACACTGGTTCTCCCACTACACTGGAACCCTCAGCCAGGAGCAGGTGGTAGGTGGAAGTTGGGGTGAGGTGCAGACATAGGAGCACACTGGCTTCCTCTAGGGGCTAAAAAGGACCCATCTTAAACACAGGCTAACTATAAACTAGCCTCAAAACCATTACTTGGCTTTTGGACAAATGTCCGTTTTACTACTTCTTATTGGGCTAGGTTCTAGGTGGCACAGCAAAGTGCTTTACTCTCATAAAACAAAGTTGAGAGGAATAAGGGAGCTGAGGGCAGGGAAAATTAAAATATTGTCTACTTTGTTCTAAGAAGTTGAATGAGACAGGAGGTCATGCACGGTTTTAAGCAATCTCCAGAGACAACGTGCAGAAATGGAAGCACTCAGGGCAGACCAGCATCCAGTCCCACCTCTGAGACGGCGGCCAGGCAGGGCAGCCTCAGACAAGAGTTCTGCAGGCCCGGCTCAGCTCCTTTTTCACAAACCAAGGAGCAAGACCAGATGCCGTTCAGGGCTCCCTGCTCTGTGTGAATAACTGAAGAAATGAGTATTTCCCAAGGCTGAGGAATAAAGAAAGGAAATAAGAAAATGTCCTTGCTGAAGAAAATCTACCCATCACTTACGCACTATAAAAACCACAAAATTAAACTAACACTTACTAATGCCTTTAATTTCTGTACTCTGGCAGAAGGATTAGAACATCTAAGATGTTTGTTTAAGGACCTAACAAGAAAATGAGACGGTGGTAATGTTTGCCTTCCTTTCTCTTCCCCACTCAATTTTTGCTTTTTATTACCCAGAAGCAGAAGAGGTAGAAAAACTGCAAAAAACACAACAGCTTTCAAAAGTTGACTGTGGACTTGTCTCCCTTTTCTGTGAGCAATTCTGTTACAAAATGCAATTCTCTGGGGCCATGTTCTCAGGATTGCTGATAGGTCTCCATCCTACCAAATCTCACTGCCAGGCAGAGTGCAGAGGGTGCCATGGCAGAAGACAAAGGGTGAGGGTGGTGGAAACAGTGCCTTTTGAACAAGAGTACTACCAGGATTAGCACAGACAGCCCCCAGCCCACAGGGCTAAACAGATGTGGCAAAGAGGAGACAGAAGCCATTTGTGCTGCCCCTAAACAGACCTGGCTTGACTGATGTTTTGGTTTTATATTGTGACTTCTCTGTCTCCCTGCAAAGTCAGGAAGCTGGCACTCCCAGGCACTAGCGTTTCAGGATGGCGCAGGTGCCTCCAGGTGGAAGCGCAGAGTTCTGCAGCTCCGAAGCAGCCGGCAACTATTCACAGTCTCGAAGGCTGCAAGGACACAACACCCTCTGCTATTCTTTCAGTTAGTGTATGATTTACAGTATTTAGGTGGAAAGTCTCCTAAGAAGAGAAATTATCCAAAACAAACAAGGTCAAAACTGAAATAGTTTTTATAAACTGGAAAGCTTCATTCACAATCAACTTAGTTAAAAGTTGGTTTTTTAAATGTAAATTGCAAAAACAAACAAACAAGAGTAGGTATTTTATTTCTTTTAGAGACAGGGTCCCACTCTGTCTTTCCAGGCTAGAGTGCCATGGTGGCATCACAGTTTACTGCAGCCTCAGACTTCTGGGCTTAAGGTATCCTCCTGCCTCATTCCTGAGTAGCTGGGAGTACAGGTGCCCGCCACACTTGGCAAATGCTTTAAAATTTTTTTTGTTGAAATGGGGGTCCTTCTATGTTGCCCAGGTTGGCCTCAAACTCCCGGCTTCAAGCAATCCTTCTCAGCTTCCCAAAGGAGTAGAAGATATTTTTAAAATCTGATGCAAATATTCTTTGTTTTGAATCAAAACTTAATCATCACTCTATTAATTAGAGAGGCAATATTTAATAATAGCAGAGCAGAGCAGTTATACTTTTGTCCTTCCCTCCCTTGCACTCTACACTGCATGAGATGCTATGGAACGGGTTCAGCGCCTGCAGCTCCAGTGGCTAAGGCGCCAGCCACATACACCAGAGCTGGTGGGTTCAAATACAGCCCGGGCCTGCCGAACAACAATGACAACTACAACCAAAAGATGGCTGGGCATTGTGGCGGGTGCCTGTAGTCCCAGCTACTTGGGAGGCTGAGGCAAGAGAATCACTTAAGCCCAGGAGTTGGAGGTTTCTGTGATCTGTGATGCCACAGCACTCTACCCAGGGTGACAGCTTGAGGCTCTGTCTTAAAAAAAAAAAAAAAAAAAAAAAGATGCTACGGAACATACCCCTTCACCTTGAAGCCACCGTAAGCTGTTCTTCTCTTCTTAGGTCTCTGGGAAGCTGATATCTTTTTCCTTTTTCTAGTCTTATTTGCAAAGTAGTGAGAAGATACAGGTGTCTCCTCGTCAAGCTCCTCAGGGGTATTTCTCCTGGTGCTCCTGTTGCCGGACAGGCTCATCCCTGGGGAGCCGTCCTCAGCTGCAAGAAGAAATGCAGGTGGTAACGCAAAACCAAGTTGGGCCAGGTGCTTCTAGTCCACAAGAAGACACATGCAGGGCCTGGCTCAGCAGACACCTGGCTGCTTCCCGGTGCCTTATTACACGTGGATCCAGCAATTTAGCAGGACCCAACATTGCTTTCTTATTTTACAAACTCCAAAGTAATCAATGGCAATACAATGAAAAGGAATCAGAATTCATTAAAATGCTTGAGGTGGTGGATACTCCAATTATCCTGATGTGATTAGTTCACATTGTATGACTGTATGAAAACACCACATGCACCCTACAAAGATAAACAATTACTACATACCCATAATAATTAAAACAGTCTTGTGATAGTCTTTAACTTACCCAGAGATACTGGACGTAGCTCACACTGCCTCATACAACTAGTGTCCCTGTCACTGGCAAGCAGTGAATCCTGGGAGGCACTGACAGTGTGCAGTGCTATGTAGATACCAGGTCATTTCTACTCACTATTTTAAATGTGCTGAAAAAATAAGTTCAACATGAGGGAAATAAACCATGCTCTGTACCTCATCTTTGAACAATAGTTTTTTAGTAATGAGCGTAAGAAAATTCTAGATCACATTTTCCTTCTCATAGGAAAAAAATCCAAGTCTTTGCATGATTGCTGTGCACACATGACGTGCCAGGCAGGAAGCAGGTCTTCACAGAAGTGCGCATTTGCAAAGAGGAGAGCACTTCCCATAGACACTTGCATCCCAAAGCACCCAAGAAGCATCAACTCCCCATTGGGCATCTCCATTTTCTGGTTGGTCTAGTCTACCCCAGCCACTGGTGGCCTGGCGGGAGCAGGGCTCCACTGCGGCTGGTCTGAGCCCAGCCCAAATAGAAAGGGCGCAGCTCAGAGCTGAAGAGCCCATTGCCTCAGCTGTGTGACTTGGGGGACAGGAAACGTGCACTCTCCCCATTGGCAGGACGGGTGTTGTGAGGATGAACACTAGATCCTTAGTGAGTGGGAGTGAGGGTCAGCATGCAGCTGGGCCCACCTCATGTCAGCAAATCCCCTTCCAAACGAGCTACTACACTAAACAAAATGTTGAGATCCTACCAAGAAACTGTCAAATGTATTCAAAGCAAGACTTCTAATGGAATAATTCCCATGTAGATGAACTTACACACACACTCTCCTTTCCATCCTTCTGTTAATGGAAGAAAAGTGAGTGAGGAGAGAAAGAACTTGAAATGTGCACTCGATATTATCACCCTGCTTCCTGTTCCTGTCACCTGGAGAAGGTCCCCACCCTGGCCTGTGAAGGAAACAGAAAGGACACTGGACATGGCTCAACCTTGGTGTCTTAGTGCAGGTGTTGTCGCAGAGGACAAACAACTTCTGCACTCCTACTGTCTCCTATAGCAAAACATGCCTCTGTTCTCAATCTTCCCTCAGTGTATATATATATATATTTTTTGAGACAGAGTCTCATTTTACCACCCTCGGAGTGCCGTGGCGCCATAGCTCACAGCAACCTCCAACTCCTGGGCTTAGGCGATTCTCTTGCCTCAGTCTCCCAAGTAGCTGGGACTACAGGCACCCACCACAATGCCTGGCTATTTTTTTGTTGCAATTTGGCCTGGGCTGGGTTCAAATCTGCCACCCTCGGTATATGGGGCCGGCGCCCTACCCACTGAGCTACAGGCGCCGCCCCAATCTTCCCTCAATTGTTCCTGCACCTCTGTTAACAATGAGTCTCATTTGAGGCACCATACGACAGACCTGGTGAGACCTATGGGAGTGCCTGGCAGCACCACGCCCACTCAAGTGGTCCTCCTAATGACAAGCAACAGCAGCCTTAGCCATACGCTTGTATCTCCAGAACCCTGGCCTCCCCAACTCTTACATTTCACCCTTAAATGTGCTTGTTGGGTTAAGAGGCTCCTTCCTCAGCTAAGGAAACCAAAGCACACAGTGGCGAATGATGGCCTGCAAAGATCACCTAGGAACTTGCCTCATCAGAGCCAGCAATCCCTTGGCCAAAGGTACCCCTGGATCCTGTTAATGGGTTTAGTGTTTAGTAAATGGTGTCCCCCAGGGCACTGAGAGTCTTCTCAGAAGCTGGCACACTGCTGGGGCTGCTCTGAGGACAAGGCATAGGAAGCATTAACACAACTGGAACCAGTGAGGTGCATGGCTTCATGTTAAAACAGGCTTTTAGAAAACATACATTTGCTGTATACTGACCTGGCAAAGTCCACTCAGAGTACTTCTGTAATACTGCAATAACTTCTGCACCATACTTTTCCAGTTTGTCTTCAGTAACACCATCAATTTGAAGCAAAACCTCAGGGTCAGAAGATAAAGACTCTACATAGGCATAAAATTAGGCATCTAAATTAGCACCCACAGAAAGCCCACTGAACTCATTCTCACCCAGCATATGTCTGTTAAGTGCTAACTGACTACAGAGCATGGGGCCATGGGCTAATCTTCTAAAAGGCAAAGTCAGCGTATCAGAGGTGGCAGGTGGTCCCAGAGGGCAGGAATCAACCACTGGCTGAGGGAAGTCAGAGGTCGGGACCTGTGCAATGGGCTCACAGTGGGCAGGTCCCACCTGTGCCTACCGCTCCTGCCTCTAAGGCTTTCCTGCGGCAACACTGAGGCAGCCTCTCTGCTGGGAACACGGCATGTCTGCTCCAGCTCTGTCCAACCTCTTCCCTGCATACATGTCCCACCCAAGAAGATACAACTGAACTGTTTCCTGAAGCCCAAACCTTTCTTCCTCCAGTCCTGTCCTCAGTCTTCTGTACAGAGATGGCACGTCCTATAGCTACACAAGCCTGTCACTGAAAAGGCCCTCTGGCTGCTCTATGCAAACTGGGAGCCTGGCAGGAGCCACTGCGGAAGCAAGGAGGACGGCATGAACCAGGAGGAGTGGGGACAGAGAGGAGAGATTTGGGACCCGAGGATTTACTGATGCACTGGCTACAGGAAGGGAGGAAGAACCCAGGCCTGTGCCTCTCACTTGAGCAAAGGGTGGATTTCAAATCCTTCTCAATCTGTGATTCTCACAGCCTCCCAAGCTTAGAGGAAAAGCAACAGACTATGGGACAGAAAAAGTTGATGAAGAAGATTAGTAGAAGATAACATGGGAGAGGTAACAAGAAATGTAGACTCTTGACTGAATTTGTGGTTTTCCAACATTTGGTATGGAAACTTAGAAAACAAAATTTGTACTTTACTTGGAGTACTGTTGTATTAATATACTTTTTGTAAGATTAAAATGTACATCAGGGCTGGAAGGGGTGGCTCAGGCCTGTAATCCCAGCACTCTGGGAGGCTGAGATGGACAGATTGCTTAAGCTCAGAAGTTAGAGACAAGCCTGAGCAAGAGCCACACTCTGTCTCTAAAACTAGCTGTGGTGTTCAGCTACTTGGGAAGCTAAGGCAGGATCAAGAGTTTGAGGTTGCTGTGAGTTATGATACCACAGCATTCTACCCAGGGTGACAGTAAGACTCTGTCTCAAAAAAAGAAATAAAATGTACATTAGGCTGGGAGTTGTGGCTCTTGCCTGTAATCTCAGTACTTTCGGAGGCCAACTGTTTGAAACAAGCATCGATAGCATAGCAAGACCCTGTCTCTAAAAAAAAAGAAAGAAAGAAAGAAAAGAAAAGAAAGGAGGTACGGGTATGTTGGCATACACTGATAATCTTAGCTACTTGGGAGGCTGAGGTGGGACAAATGTTTGAGCTGGGAGCTCAAGGTTGTAGTAAGCTGTGATTGTGCCACTGCACTCCAGCCTGGGTTGACTTTGGCAATTACAAGACGAGTTCAAAGTGGTGACC
Source organism: Arctocebus calabarensis (assembly GCA_963573935.1). NCBI lineage: Eukaryota > Metazoa > Chordata > Mammalia > Primates > Lorisidae > Arctocebus > Arctocebus calabarensis. Next base: position 22,424 of record CAUYON010161210.1, read on the forward strand.
ATCAGTGTCCAGACACTTCTGCCAATGGCGCAAGTAAAGTAATAATGTAGATAACAGCTCTTAAAATGTGCATATATTTTTTGGCACCACTGGGATAAGACTAGATGCATGGCTCATACCTATAATCCCAGCACTTTGGGAGGCCAAGCTGGCAAGGCCACTTGAGACCAGCCCAGACAACACAGGAGGTGACACTATCCTTACAAAAAACAAACGTACATCACGTTCATAACTGGGAGGTGAGGAAACTAATTAGGGAATTGCACTAATAGTAAAAACAAAATAAAATCTTTCATCAATTCTAAGACACACACCTTCTCACATTTACCATGACTGAAATCCGATGTGTTTTACAATTGCTCATGGCCAAATGGCTACTGCAGTCACAGCCATGTGTCCTGTCAGCATGTCAACAGAGCCACTGCGCTGTGGTCACCTCCCATGTGAAGTCTACCAAACGACATGTCTTCAAAAAGACCATACTATATTGGGCAGCTCCTGTGGCTCAGCGAGCAGGGCGCCAGCCCCATATACTGAAGGTGGCGGGTTCAAGCCCGGCCTCGGCCGAACTGCAAAACAAAAAAATAGCCGGGTGCTGTGGCGGGCGCCTGTAGTCCCAGCTACTAGGGAGGCTGAGGCAAGAGAATCGCTTAAGCCCAAGAGC
>CAUYON010161217.1:0-22068 GCA_963573935.1 Arctocebus calabarensis
TATACCATGGAATACTATGCAGCCTTAAAGAAAGATGGAGACTTTACCTCTTTTGTGTTTACATGGATGGAGCTGGAACATATTCTTCTTAGCAAAGTATCTCAAGAATGGAACAAAAAGTATCCAATGTACTCAGCCCTAATATGAAGCTAATTTATAGCTTTCATATGAAGGCTAAAACCCAATGATAGCACAAGAATACGGGGAAAAGGGCAAGGAAGGTGAGGGAAAGGGGGAGAATGGGTGGAGGGAGGGTAATTGGTGGGATCACACCTATGGTGCATCTTAGAGGGGTACTGGTGAAACTTATGAAATGTAGAATACAAATGTCTTCATATAGTGATTAGGAGAATGCCATGAAGGCTATGTTTAATAGTTCGACCCAAATATTTCAGATTGTATATGAAGTCAGCACATTGTGCCTCATGATTGCACTAATGTACACAATTATGATTTAATAAAATTATATTAAAAAAAGATTGTGAAGGATGTTCATAATATTTCATTAAATCAAAAAGTAAACAGTATATGCAGAATGGTTCTCTTTTTTATAAAAAAGAAAAAAGGCCTCATTGACATGAATAAATAGAAAATTATTGGAGAAAAATGGTAGGCTAGGTTAAGCTATGATGTTTGGTAGTTTAGGTGTATTCAATGCATTTTTTAATTGTGATCTTTTTAGTGTGTCATGGGGGGGAATATAAACTTATTCTATGTCAAGAAATCTGTGTAGATTTTTACAAGTGAAATGCGGTGCATCTTAGAAGGGTGCAGGTGAAACTTAGCAAATGCAGAATATAAAGGTCTTAACACAATGACTAAGAAAATGCCATGATGCTATGTTAACCAGTTTGATGAAAATATTTCAGATTGTATATGAAACCAGCACATGGTACCCCCTGATTGCATTAATGCACACAGCTATGATTTCATTTTTTAAAAAAGCTAAATATATACACTCATTTACATACCTGTATATAGGGTAAGCTCATCTCTGTAAAATGTTTAAGATGAAGGTAAAGAAAAGAATGAAGTACAATGATTACAGATAAGATCAGGGCTGAAGCGGGGACAAGAGACAATTATATTTAAGAATGTGTTAGAACCATTTTTCTTTTTTTTTTAAGTACATTTATTTTTTATTTATTTTTTTTGAGACAGAGCCTCAAGCTGTCACCCTGGATAGAGTGCTGTGGCATCACAGCTCACAGCAACCTCCAACTCCTGGGCTCAAGCGAGTCTCCTGCCTTCACCTCCCAAGTAGTTGGGACTACAGGCGCCCGCCACAAGGTTTTTCGGTTGCAGCCGTCATTGTTGTTTGGTGGGCCCAGGCTGGATTCGAACCCGCCGGCTCAGGTGTACGTGGCTGGCGCCTTAGCCTGTTGAGCCACAGGCGCCGAGCCGTTAGAACCATTTTTCATGGTGTGGGCCCCAGAGTGCTGAGGTGAGTGGGAATACTCCTGCAAGAGATTTGGACGCAGGGATGCTCTGACAGCTGGGACAGATAGACCGGGTGTCCAGCAATCATTTCATTTGTTAAGCTTCTGTCAAGTGCATGGCTAGTACTTTAATCAGAACACCTAAAACAAATCAGCCTTTTAGATCACTTTCATTTTTGGTACTTCCTAAGGACAGCTCATTGTATCTTTCACCTGTCTGCACATCAGAAAATGCTTGCCCCCAGCCCGCAATTCATGTAGAGGGAGATATTCTGAGCAATTTAAAAGCCTTTTCTTGGCTCGGCGCCTGAGGCTCAATGGGCTAAGGCACCTGCCACGTATACTTGAGCTGGTGGGTTCAAATCCAGCCCGGGCCCGCCAAACAACACTGACAACTGCAGCCAAAAAATGGCCGGGCCCGTGGTGGGCGCCTGTAGTCCCAGCTACTTGGGAGGCAGAGGCAGGAGACTCGCTTGAGCCCAGGAGTTGGAGGTTGCTGTGAGCTGTGATGCCACTGCACTCTATCCAGGGTGACAGCTTGAGGCTCTGTCTCAAAAAAAAAAAAAAGAAAGAAAAGCCTTTTCTTTCTTTCTTTCTCCACCCTTTTCCATGACCTTTGCTTCTCCAGGCCAAAATTGGTGGGAAAACAGAAAAGGAGGGAGAATGATATTCTATCTTTGCAAAAGGCTTCTACCTTTGCTTTAGGATCATTCCCAAGGAAATGTTAACACAAAATTGCCTACTTTTGATAGAACATGTGATAGATGATTCAGAAATCAAACTGAGGATAAATGTCACCCCTCCACCCCCCCCCCAAAGCAATAGAGTTTCAGTTTGGATTACAAGAAAGACACTGTACAAAGCCTCAGCCAGGCGCTATCAGAAGCGTGGAGTAGGAAGCATGGGGAGGAAGGGTCCTTCTCTGCAGAGTATCTTCCAGTACACTGGTGGTACTCCCTTAAATTGCCTCCCAGGTTGTCATAAGCCTCAGGGAGAAAGGCGAGCGGGGTGGCTTCTGCAGCAGTGGTTACCTGAGGACCATAATCTTTGCTGACTCTGCGTGATACAGTAGGGGATTACTTGTTAAAGGGAGCTAAGACATCTCTGTTTCAGGAGGAGCAACTGCATTTTAACAGAAGGTGCAGAAACAGCTATGTAAGGCTGCCACGTTTGCAGTTTTCCTCCAAGACACAATATATGGCTAAAAACTTGTTTAAATTGTTGGTGTTTTCAATTGATTCTTCTCTATCGATTGTATTTTTAATTTAGAAGTGATTCTCTTTGCAGGTAAAAAAAATACGCTAGACAGACTATATTTTAAATTCTGTGTTGTATTAAAATGTATAAATGTGGTAACTAGAATAGTTTCAAAACGATTGTACCTTTCTTCTGTAAACATTTTTGCAAAGCAAAAATAGGATTTCTATTTGTGGTACTTTTGATTGTTTGGGGGAATTTTTGATACTACAAAATAAGGTTTTCCTGATTCATCCCAGTTCAGAACTAAAAGGACCCAATTGTAAAAAGAAGCACCATCAAAAGATTCTTCCACATGTTGAGATCTTCCAAAGTACACATACAACTTCAAAATTTATCTTTTACACTGTGTTTTCGTCAGTTAATTTGCTCACTTCCTGCCTTGCTCTGACCGGGATGCCTTAAAACATCTTGTTTGCTGCCATGTTTTTCAAAGACATATTGGTTCTTGTTGATAGTTTCATCCGATTTTTACAATGGTATTCACAACGATGTCAGATATTTTAACTTTGAGAAGGAAAACCCTGGGTTGTTCACATAAATGAGAGCAACTCACATCTTGAGAATGCAGAAACATTCAAAATAATGGGGAAACAGCCTAAAAGAATCTGTAAAACCTTCTCAGAGATCGCAATAAGGAAGACCGTATCTTTCCCACCTATTTTCCATAATAATTTAAAATGGAGGCAGGACAGAATAATTGATCCATTGATATGCAAATCATCTTCCACATGTCACGCGGTTGTTTGACAATAAACCTCTTCATAAACCTTGATTATCAAGAAATTTAGACTTACATTTCAAACATTGGGTGAGGAAACTTGTTCTTATGAATTTATGCAAATATACTATTAAAGGGAATATTATCTTAGATTCATGATATTATGCACAAGTTAAATTGATACAAGTGGATAGATGGAGGTATGAGCTGCACATTTTATGAAGTTTGAGAACACTACCTTTTTCTCCAAAGGGCTGTTGAAAAAGCTGAAGTTAATCTGACTGGTTTAAGTGGCATCAAATCACCTTCCTCCTCCTTTTAAGTTTTGGAAAACATGTTTGCTTCGTTCGTATAAATTGAAAACCATTGCCACTATTTAGAATTATCTTTTGAAAAGACTTTTCGGTCAGGAGTTCTGCCAGCTCCTTTTCAAAATGTATACTTTTTTATCTGTCTGTTTTCTAGCGTATAAGTTTGGTTTCCCATTCTCCTAGTATCCTCGGCTGATGTATAAGATTTATTTATAACTTACACATTGTAGCTTTTCAGTTCCAGGGTTAAGGAGGTGATTTTTCTCTGGCTACGATGAGTTCCTTTAGAAAGAACATTTTTATTCTCTTCTGTTCTCACAGCTCACTTTTATATTTCCTATCATTTGTTTCTAAATTCACTCCTTTTCTTATAAAGTCAATTTCTGATCTTTTCAAATTTCTTGCCAGAATGAATGATGTTCTTCTATGTATCTTTCTTTCTGTCTCTTTCTAGGCTCCGCTGCTCAGATTTTATACTAATATTTATGACCTCCTCATTCAGCTGTTTTTCCTTCTGTTTTCCTGCATTGCATTGCAAGGATTATGTAAAATACAGTATATGTTATAGACACCTCTCTGGGTCAGATCATGACACATATATTTGAAAATGTAATCTATCTCCCAACTTACCTTTCCATCATTGGAGAAAGCACTTAAGCTCCTGCTCTATCACATTTCTACATGGTAGCACCATTCTGAATGTAAGAATTCTGGAGATCCAAATCCATGAGTGAAGATAGGTGACAATTTGGAATATTGAGAGAGTGAAAGCTCATAGCAAGTGAGAATATGAACTTTAAAAGAAAGAAAATCAGATAAACAGATAAGATTTTAAACAATGTTGGGCAAATCTGCTTTCCTGAGTTGTATGTTAACCATCTTAAAGACACAGAGGAAGGGGCAGTGCCTGTGGCTCAAAGGAATAGGGCGCTGGCCCCATATGCCAGAGGTGGTGGGTTCAAACCCAGCCCCAGCCAAAAACTGCAAAAAAAAAAGCAGAGAAGGAAATTTCTTATCAGAATATTTAATTCCAAAAAGATATTTTTAATATCCAATATGCCAAGCAGCATATATAGTTCCATAGGGGGTTTCAGAGCTTGAAGATTCTTTTATTTGGGGTAGAGTAGTTTTTAGCCAGGCTGGGTTTGAACCTGCCACCTCCAGGATATGGGACCTGCGCCCTACTCCTTTGAGCCACAGGCACCGCCCAGTTGGTTCAGAGCTTGAAAAGAATGGCATGCACTCCCTATTTTCTGAGAGTTTACTTGTGGTGAGAAATCTAAAACACCAATAATTGCACAAAAAAATAAGAAGTAACACAACATTCTGTATCACTGGTTCTCAATCTTCTTAATGCCTCTACCCTTTAATACAGTTCCTCATGTTGTGGTGACCCCCAACCATAAAAGTATTTTTATTGCTACTTCATAACTGTGATTTTGCTACTGTTATGAATCATCATGTAAATACCTGATATGCAGGATGTATTTTCATTGTTACAAAGGGGTCGCAACCCACAGGTCGAGAACCACTGCTCTATGTGATTAGATGGCAAATAAATGAGATCAACCCTCACAACTCCAAATTCAAGTTTTCAAAGGGGAGAAGTTTCATCATTAAGATCAATGCCTTTGATTTGCATTTCTCTGATGATTAAGGATAATGAGCATTTCTCATGTGTCTGAAGGCCGTGCACCTGTCTTCTTTAGAGAAGTTTCTTTTCAGATCTTTTGCCCATCCTGAACTGGGATCTCTTGTTCTTTTCTTGCAAATACATTGGAGTTCTCTGTGTATTCTGGTTATTAAGCCTTTGTCGGAGTCATAACTTGCAAAAAATAAATAAATAAATAAATAAAGTCAGTTTACATCTTTAAAAAAAAAAGATCAATGCCTTGATCCTATTGCATTATTATTTTAAAATACCTCTCTACTAAATACTAATACAGACCTTTCTCTACATTTTATTTTTTGTATATAATTTGGGAAGCCAGTAGCTTACTGATTACAAGCTAAATACCTATGGCTAATTGAAAAGGGAGTTTGAAGTATCTGCCACAAAAAGCTTGAAATGTTTGCAATTTAACTGAAGACAAAATAATTTGTGCAGAAAATGATGGTCTTTAATAAATGTTTGCCACCACATAGGACTGGAGCCCTGAATGTGTAACTGCCCCTGTGCTTAGTAACCAGAATGAGTAAATGCTTCTGCCAATATGACAGATGCAGGGATCTGTTATACTACAAGCAGGAAAATCAAAAGTGAAATTTAAGCTAGTTGCTAAAATCACAGATTACATTAAATAAATGATAAAATTGCAGGGCTGAGAGAGAGGTCGGCAGTAACTGTAAACCATTTTAACTGCAATTTTTTTTAAACAATCTTCTGCAATTTTCCACTTTTTCTGCTGAAGCTATCAACGAAGATCACTGCAATTTTGTATATATTTCACCCGTTTTCCCTTGATTAAAATTCAGTGGCAAATATTTTGAGCTGCCCCCGCATGCCCTTGAAAATGGGTCACAATCACGACAATGGAAATCTTTCTCAAGAAGCAACGTGCTGCTATCAGGCATTGAAAAGAAGGATGCTCGGAATAGATACCATTTATTCTATATTAGAGGGGATATTAGTTCAGATCCCCTCTCTCTGGCCATTTTAGAACGTTCTACCACAGACTGGATGCACTCAAATATGCCCAGGGAAGAATGGACTTGGGCTTTGAGAAACTCTTCCAGAGGCTCAGATACAGCTGGGGTGAATCTGCACCACCGTGCATCTCTGGTTGGGCCGAGCTGGGCACACACTGCCCCACTCCTGAGCTTCGGAGCAAGTAATGTGTTTGGCACTTGCTTTGCTGGGAGCTGTTCCTGAGAACACAGTGTAAGGCCATTTGCTTAGAAAATTATTTAGGAGGGAATCATAAAGGGTTTTGGTATGTTTATTTATCAATTTCCTTGGAATGTCTTGAATCAAGTTATATTAGAATTTATTTTTTTTTTATCAGAGTCACTTTAGTATTGTTGAAATTCCTGAAGGGGAGCATGGCCTGAAAGATAAAATAAATAGTGCCTACCAAGGAGTGGGAAGTCCTTTAAATTGCCCCCCGGGCATCAGAGTGGTGAAGCCACCTGTAGTCTCAGCTGCTCAGGGGGATGAGGCCAGAGGTTTGCTTAAGCCCAGAAATTTAAGGCTGCAGGGAGCTGTGATTAGGCCCCTGCACTCATCTATACCACAGAGCAAGACTCTGTCACTAAAAAAAGGAAAAAAAAGATTCCCCCTACTTACTGTTTTTCTTGCCTTGAATACCACCAGTTCTGCATTGAAGTAGAACTGGCTACTCAGGACTCTATCAACGCTCTGTCCCTTTTCATAACTCTGTCCATTTCCTTTATTTTTCCCTCTGCCTAAAATGTTCTCATTTCTCTGATAGATTCCTCAATAATTAAAAAATGAACACTTCCCTAATTCTTCCATTCTGCCCTTGACCCTTCCAAGAAACGACCCCTTTCTCGCTCTGACAATTCCAGCAGCATTGTACATTTTATTGCCCCCTTATCATATAAACATTATCTTAGCCAGCTCTCCCTGGTGGCAGAAACTGTGCGTGTATTTACGGGAACTAAGTATTATGACCAGTATGGGATAGAAAATCATCAAGTCCATAGTTATAGAAAGAAATTGCCAAGAAAGGAAGGAGGATGGGGGAGATGGGAAAGAGAGAGAGAAGAAATGGAGAAATAAATCAAGGAGGAAAGAAAGGGAGTCAGAGACAGGAAGGGAGGAGAAGAGAGGAAGAGCTGCGTAATTAGAAAATAAATGGGTATAACCATCTGGGTAAAATTAAAAGGCCAATGTTCATCAAAAATGAAAAAGTCAAAATTAAACGGGCTATTTGAGGAAGTACAGTAATCAGAGTGTGTTTTGTAAATACCACTAACTAAAAATAAAACCCTAAGCCTTCCTCCCTGGAACAGACCCCATGAAGGGCTACAAAGCATGACCCCACAGACGCGTGCTTCTCTGTTCATAAATATTCATGATTCTTCCTATAGTCGCCCCCACTCCGTATAAATTCCCATTACCTCTGCTTGGAAGCACTTGTTCCCGGCTTGTGGCTGTGGACTCTGTTTTCCAGCCTGCTGGAATGGCCACTTGAAGGTGCAATCCGTTATAAGAAATTAAGCTCTCCTGGCTCGGCGCCTGTGGCTTAGCAGCTAAGGCGCCAGCCACGTACACCTGAGCTGGCGGGTTCGAATCCAGCCCCCGGGGCCGCCAAACAACAATGACGGCTGCAACCAAAAAATGGCCGGGCGTTGTGGCGGGCGCCTGTGGTCCCCGCTACTTGGGAGACAGAGGCAGGAGACTCACTTGAGCCCAGGAATTGGAGGTTGCTGTGAGCTATGATGCCACAGCACTCTATCCAGGGTGACAGCTTGATGCTCTGTCTCAAAAAAAAAAGAAAAAGAAATTAAGCTCTCCTTTCCTCATTTTATTTCTTCAATACCTATAATAAATGTCACAATAGGTAACACCAGCCAGCAAGTGTCAGAGTAACTCTATGACGTTTTATTCCAGTGTCCTGTAGTCACAGGGACTAAAATTAAACTTTCATCAACATTGATCTACTTATATTGGAATCAACAATAAAAAGTAAGTACAAGTCATCAGCTGGATGAGAAGATAATAGTGTTGGCTCGTGATTCTGAAATGAACATGATGAAAAAACATCCTAACAACTTGTAGCTGTGACCATTACATAAGGACTAGACATTTATTTTAAGACATTTATTATAAACTAGTTGTGCTTTAGAATTTACTGACAAAAGTAGTAAATGATAGTAATATGATTTATTTATCATCATAGTAGTATGATGATATTATAATAGGGAATTAAAAAGAGGCAGGAAAATGAAAAAGCAAGAATTCTTTACCCTTTGTCTACTTAAAATACTTTATATATCAAACATATATTGACCCAGACGAAGAAAGAAAAATACGTCAATTAGAACTCATCTGATGAGATGCAAACAATTTGAGTTGCTGTGGTAGGTCCTTGATTTCTTTTGTATTTCATTTAGTAGCTTTTATTTCAATTGCCTTGAGCTCAGAACTTTATTATATCAAATTAATATCAATAGAAGAAATCTGTCATACATATGGTTAATTCTGGATTAATATTAAATTGGCTTTAATTTTGCTATTTCTTTTCATCCCTCACTAACCTGTTGATTTCCTCTCAGTATTTGTCTAATATATCAAGTTCATAGAACTTGATTATCCAGTGTAGGCTTATCTCTATTTAACTTTCTGTCTGTTTTTAATGGAATATCTTAGTTTAGTCTACTGTAACAGATTTGATCATGTTTGCATATGACATCAAAGTGTAATGACATTTTGCTGAACTTTGGTCCTATCTGAGAGAGGGGAATAATGAAAAAGGAGTTATGCATCTATTTTCTTTTATTTTTTGTTTGTTTGTTATTTTGCAGTTTTTGGCAGGGGCCAGGTTTGAACCCACCACCTCTGGTATATGGGGCCAGCACCCTACTCCTTTGAGCCACAGGTACCACCCAATTATGCATCTGTTTTCTTTCCATTGTCCTTCTCCTTCTTCAGATTTTCAATAGTTAAGTTGCGAACAGGGAAGATAAAGCAAGTTGGAAAAAGGAAGGAAATAATCAAAATTATAGGCGGAAATTACTTCTAAAGCATCTTGCTATAATTTCTTGTCTGGCCAACACAAATTTTAAGAGACATGCTAAAGGAACTACATTTTCTTTCCAACATTTCAAATAGCTGTCTCCTTCTTGAAAGAAGCCAATAATTATTAACCGGTGGTTCTAGAAACTGTAGTAGCTGATGACCGTTGCTGAAATCACTGTTAATGGAGCATTAAAGGTGCATTTCAGACAATTCCCAGAGAACGAACAGAGAATTACCTGAAATACTTTCCAGGTAGCTTGTGTGGATGTCTCTAAATTCAATTTTCTATTCATTGTGACAGGGGTTACCAAACCTTTCTGGGAAAAAAAATTAACATGAAGAACCTGTTGTATACGGCAAGGTCTCCTTGGGAATTGATTATTTTAGCAACAAGCTTAGTATAAAAGTTATAACCTAGAATGAACTTCACTCGAAGCCAGTAGAATGCAATGTACACTTGAAATAGCATTAGCTTGAGTCCTTCTTCAATTTATAATAAAAAAAAAAAATCTGTTCTTTCCATCCCAATAATATTTTCTCTGTTTCTTTCCAATTATAAAGCAAAAATATGGGTTACTCGACCTCAGTCTCCAGACTGACTGCAGTAAAGTTTTCCCAGTACTTCTGTTTGGTCTGGAACATCACCTGCCCCTACTAACCCAAAGCAAAGCAAACAAGCAAGCCAGAAAATAATGATTTTAACATGCAAAATAATTCAGTGTATTTGAGAAGGCATTTGTAAATATTTTAAGTGTTTCTTTTGTCATGATAATTTTTAACATAAAAGAACAAAAAAAGATGTAAGGTAAATCACTGTATGCCTGTAAGCTTCAATTTTATTACCCATGGGGGGAGGTGAGGTTGGGGTTAGCCTGAATAATTAATATCCTCAAATAATTCCCATTTTGTGAACAGTCTCGAGTTGCCTCATTACCCTCCTCATTCAAAAGTTATTAATAAATAGAATCATCAGTGGACTTGAATTTCACTTGTTAAAATTTCCCTCTCTGTCTCCCAATGGTGTTGCTAATATTCAGTGAAATGGTCAAAGGAATGAATGCCTTGCTGGTTAGGGGGATGGGGAGGAGGAGAAGGCCTATCAAAACAAAAAAAAATCATAATTAGACCCTGAATAAATGGGCTTTCTGACCTCCCACCAAGGTCTTAAACCCCCCTGCAGTTGAACTTAATGCTTTTATTGCTTGTTTTGTCTTGCCAGTGGCACAGCTGAGGGCGGGGAGAAGAGAATTTCTTTTGGATAGAGAATTGGCAAAAAGAGGCCCTCACTGGACGGCTGAGCTGCCCAAAGGGAGAAATTACTTCTTATAATTCTTCTTTGCCTAGTGCCTGACTTATTAGGTACTCAATAATGAGTGGGAAGTGAATTAATTAATGATTGAGACAGTGAGGAGGAATAGGAATTATACTCAATCGTGTGTAACCCACTTCTAGTTTTATGAACATGTATGTGCCATTTCACTTACTTGAATGTCAGTTTTCTCATCTAAGAGATGAGAACAGAAATAAGAGTTCTGGCTATATATAACCCAGACATTCTGACCTTCACATGAAAGAATAGATAAGAAAACACTTTTAAACCTGCCCATATTCAAATGGAAAAAAATAATCCTGTACTTTTCCCCTGCTTCAAGGTGTATATATATATATATATATATACACACACCCTTCTCTGCGTATCCTTTCATTTAATGTGAGGAAGCCTTCCAGCCACACGGGACTGGTTTCGCCTTCAGTGGAACCATATTAAGGCTCTGGCAAAGCTGGCCTTGCCCCTTCCTCACCTGCTTATCATTTGTAAATAGCTTTGTTAGAAATTGCCTGATGCACTGATTTCTCAGAATTTTGATTCCAGCATCTTATTTGCCTCTGATCTTCAAAGCCCCAACATTAAATAGACTCCAAATCTTAGGCAATGCCTTGATAAGTATAACGGCTTCTGAGCGTTGCCCTGGAACTGATATTGTGAGAGGGGACAGATTCGTCATGAATAGATTAATGCCTTCCCTCAGAGGTGAGTGACTTCTCGCTATTGGTTCCTAAGAGAGCTGGTTGTTAAACAGAGCCTCGGGCTTCTCCTTCCCCCAAGCTCTGATCTTCCTCTCTGGCTATGTGATCTTTGCACCTGCTGGCTCCCTTTCACCTCCTTCACCTGAGGACCTCACTAGAAACAGATGCTGGTGCATTGCTTCTTGAACAGCCTGGGGAACTACGAGGTAAATAAATCTCTTTTGGTAATAAATTTCCCAGCCTCAGGTATTCCCTTATAGCCACACACAAAGGCACCTCTCATCAACCAACCGTGTATTTCAGGGAATCTCTTAATATCAAAGAAGTGCCCTGAGTACATTCATTCAGATGTGAAAGGCATCCACAGTGGCCAGTCTATGAACAGAAAGCAGAACTTTTATAAGCTACTCACTAGCAGTGCATCTTCTTGATGTTACCTCAGTGAGTTCAGTCACCACTGAACTACTACTACTGATGTTTTGTTTTGTTAATTATGCTTCAGAATAGAGCGGAGATAATAAGTGCTCCAAACAGGACACAATCAGAATGGCTACCAAGGGGCTCTATTTGGCATACCTTCCTTTCTACCCAGATTGTCATTTCCTGAACTGACATCAGGACACCATCAACATCTAGCAAATCAGCAGTTTCTTCTGTTTTAAATATTAGGCTCTATGATAAACTAAACATCTTGTTTTGAGCTATCTTCAGGGTCATGTGAAGGGCTGGGAATCTGTAGCTATTCATTATTAAGTCACTGTCTGTTCCTGAAGTAGGCACTCTTCTTCATTAACGCACATTGAAAGGTTTGCAGTCAGCTTCACAGTATCTATCTGGAATGAAGGCAGAAAATATTTTTGAAAAAAAAATAGGTATTTATTGCATAACTATTTATTTATTGCATAACTATGTTATAAATAAAATACATAGGCTGCTTAAAAATTGAGAACGTATGTTCCATGGTCTAGGCAAACCTGTCATCAAAGTCCAAGAAAGCTGAGAGGTCAAAGAAAAATGCTGATATATCCATTTTCTCAGTAAGAAACATTTAATAGGGATACACAAACAGCATCCACATCTTGCACCGTTATCTTCTAGACCCAAAGGAAAGAAATGGGCAGGACAATTGAAGTCAAACCTTCAGGTAAAAAAAAAAAGAATCCTAAGTGATTCTGCCAAAGGGCAAGATTTATGCTCAAGGTTGTTTGCACCTGAAGACAGGCTTTATAGTAAAGTAAATAAAATAGAAATCTGAGAGGCATTTTCAGAACAGGGGTTACTCAGAAGTCAACATGGTGGATTAACATCCAGGATGGAGTTGCTTTATTCTCCATACCATACACGATTGATTATTGAATTTTTCTAAATATTTGCCTAAGTGCTTTGAGCATAGAAGGTGCATCATAAGAGTTATTTGATTTTAACAAGCATTTTCAATATACCTGAACTTCAGAAGGATATCTTTTACACAAGGACAAGGAATATGGAAATTCATTATTTTCCATATGAGAAGGATATTCCCTCTTGATCATGTGGTTTCTGAATGAACTATTTCAATGAATATTATAACATATATTATCTCCACTTCATTGGTTCTAGCTCAAAGCTAGAAATCTAATGTAAAAATCTTTCACTGCACCAGAGCTCTAATCTGCTTTTCTTTTTTAAATCTAAGATATAACCATGCCACATATCGAGCTCACAAAATGAACATCATAAATTTAGTTTTTGAAGAGGGGAAGGAAGTATTATTAAAATCCTGGGCTTTCAAACACAATTAATTATTTAGTAATTATATTTTATCTCTAAGAAGAAGTAGGGAGAAATTCAAGATGTTAATTTATGATAATGAATTAGAAATGGAAAATGAACAAAAAAAAGCTGAGTTAGGATGACTTCAAAGTTTAGGGCCATTTGGAATATCGGGAAAAAAAAATCACCAATAACCCATGGATCTAGGGGTAAACCTGTTTGGAGAAAATGAACAGTAAAACAGTTTCTGGTGGAGCCATCACCCCCATCACTGCCAAGCAAGCAAATTTTTATTTACAAGTATGAGTGCATTATTGACAAAATTTTAAGGTCAGTTGTGGCTCATTCTCTTTATTTATACCATCAACCGTGTATGCATTTGTCTTGCTAATAGAATTGCAACACAATAGGATAACTAAATAGAATTGGATAAAAGGGCACAAAATTAATGGAAACTATCTTAAATGTACTATTACTAGATCTTAAAATGGTTTACTATGAATTCATTTCTTTAGATCATTCACCTTCATGTTACCAGATATGACACCTGGAAAACTTTGTATAATTTCTTCCAACTTGTTAGCCTGAGCTCTCATCTCTTGTAGCACTAAAACCTCTTACATAATTTCCTCAATTTTATTCTTGCTCCTCCCAAAGAAACTGTTCATAAATGGCTAGAGTGAGCTTCATTTTTTTCTTTAACTTTTTATTAAAGTGTAATATCCATGCACAAAAGTCCAAATAACATAAATGTGCCACTTCTTAAATTTTCACAAACTGAAAATACCCATGAAACCATTCTTAGTTGGGCAGGGCCTGTGGCTCAGTGAGTAGGGCACTGGCCCCATATACCAAGGGTGGTGGGTTCGAACCCAGTTCCAGCCAAATTGCAACAAAAAAAAAAAAAGAAGAAGAAGAAATGATTGTCAGGCAACAAAATATTGCTGGCATATAGAATATATAGTTTTGCTTATTTTTATGGTTTATATGAAAGGATTAATAGAAAATATTATCTTTGTTGACCTGATTTTTTGCTGTGAATTATAATTATAAAATTGATCCATGTTGTTATATATAGTTACATAATATTTTATTATATATGAATATACCTATAACTATTTATTATGTACTACTATATATATTCATTGCACATTCATACTAATACATATAATTATCCACTCTTGAATGCCCATTTATATAGTAGGCATTGGGTTAGTTTGCAATTTAAGTCTATCATGCAATAGTGCCTGCCTTCAGCATTTCTGTTGATATCTTTTGTGAGCGTAAGTGAGTATGTGTGCCCTGCTGTTGCATATGCACTTAAAAGTATGCTAGATAATGCATTATTCTGTTTATTATATAATTTTAGTTTACTAAAGTTTAGTACCAATTTATATTAATAGCAGCGTGAGATTATAATTTTATTTATAACTATAAATGAAAGTGGCAGTTGCTTCAAATTACTTGTTAGCACTTGATAAAGCCAGTCTAGTTTTTTCTTTTAAACATTCTTAAGGATGTACACGGCAGCACTGGAAAGACACCCAGGGCCCAGAGGCGAGGGAGAAACAGTGCGAGAAATTAACACGCAGAGTTTTTTTATGAAAAAGTCTGCTGAGACTGGAGAGGATCCATATCAGCCTGTATGGAGGCAGATAGGTGCACCCTTATTCGAAATCTCAGAAGGCTTTTATTCAACATTTTAGGCTATGTGTTTCCAGAATGAAGAAATAAAGAGATAGTAGGCTCATGACTTAAACATGTGGATGGTCTTTTGATTATGAAAAGGGTCATCAGTGTGGAGGAACTAAAATCATAGAACAATTCTCAAGGGTAGAACTAAGTAAGGAACAAAGTTGCCTTTGGGGTAGGAGATGAATATTGTGGGTCCTAGCCTTCAGGCTAGATTGCCTCAGCTCAAGGGTGATTTTTAATCTTATTCTAACTCTGCTGATACTCTGACTCCACTAAGCTGCTGAATTTTACTCAAATGTCCCCAAATGAGTTTTCTGCCTATGAAGACTCAACATTCTGACCCACCTCACCACATGTTAGGGTTGGGGAGGGGGCTGAGGGTCAGTCCTCTGGAATGTCAGCCCATAGATATATAGTTGCATCTTATTGTGGTTTCAATTTTCTTTTTTCTTTTTTTTATTGTCTTTATTATTCAATTATAGCTGTGTACAATAGTGCAATCATGGGGTACAATGTGCTGGTTTCATATACAATCTGAACTATTTTCATCAAACTGATTAACATAGCCTTCCTGGCATTTTCTCAGTTATTATATGAAGACATTTGTATTCTGCATTTAGTGAGGTTTGCCTATACCCTTCTAAGAAGCACTGTAGGTGTGGCCCCACCAATTTGGTTTCAATTTTCATATCCCTGATAACCAAAGAAGTTGAACATATTTTCATATTTATTGGGTATTTGGATATCTTTTGTGAAGTTCCCATTTTTCTGTTGGGTCCACTGGCTTTCCTTTCTTGGAGAAGTTCTTTATATATTAAAAATATGAGTTCTTTCTGAGGCATATATATTGCAAATATCTTCTCCCATTCCATTCATTGTCTTTTCACTGTCTTACTGTTGATGTTTTGGGAACAGAATTTCTTAATTTCACTATAGTTGAATGTACTACTTTTTTTTCTTTCTTGTATTTTTTTTTATTCTTTAAAAGAATACTGGCTTACTCTACAATCACACTTTTTCTAAGTGCTTTATTGTTTTTTCTCTTACATATCTATAAATTTTCTATAATTATTTTTTATTTTTGGTATAGGGTAGGGATCAAGATAAATTTGCTTTCTATATGGATATAAAATTATCTCACTATATTTAAAGAAAAACAATCTTTCCCTCAGGCTGGGCTGTGGTGATACATTTATTATAAATCAGATTACCATGTGGGTATGGGTCTGTTTCTTTTCTGTCAGTTTATTTGTCTTTGATCTAAAATTATGTTGTCTTAATTATACTTTATAATAGGTCTGATTCTTGATACCTGGTATTACAAGTCAAACAGCTACTAATCCTATTTCAAGATTTCCTGGAGTATTTTTGGTCCTTTGCATTGCTATATAAATTTCAGAATCAGATCAATTTCCTTAGAATAAAAATATGGAATTTTGTTTGGGACTGCATTGAAAATATCAAGTACTTTTTGGAGAGTTAATTTTGAATATTACTGGAACATGGTATATTTTCCTTTTAATTTAAGTCTACAATTTCTCAGTGATGTTTTGCAATGTTAAGTAAAAATGTCTGAAGCATCATTTGTAAAATTTATTCCTAACTATATGGGAATGCTATCATTAATGCTTTCATTTTATAGCCTCCATTTCCATTTGTGCTAGCATATGAAAATACAATTGATTTATTTGTATATTAATTTATACTCTATTATCTTATTTAATTCATTTATTCTCAACTGGGTCTGTAAATTCTTCTGTATTTGTTATGTCCTCTATCATGCCTTCCATGAATAGTTACTGTTGTATTTCTTCCTTCCCAATTCTAATTATATAATTTAATTTTCTTCCCATACTTTACTAGATTCCTAGTATAATGTGAAATAGAAGTTGCAATAGAGAGCATTTATTCTCATTTTTGATCTCAGTGGAAATTTTTCAATATTTTATAACTGACTATGTTCACTAAAGATTTCTTTATGGTTAGTTCTTTATGGATAGTTCTATTAAATTTAGAAAGTTCATTTCTATTTCAAGTATATGAAAATTTTATCATAAGTGAATTTTGTGAAATATGTTTTCTAAATCAATCTGAATATTCATTTTTCCCCTTATTGTATAAATTTGATTGATTACATTGTTTGATTTTCTAATCTTTAAGGGTTCATACTTCAAACCAACCACACTTGGTCCTGTAATCATTAATTTTTTGATATTACTAGATTTAGTTGGCTAATAATCTGTTAAGGATTTAATGAGATAGATTGGTTAATAATTTGACTTTGTTTCTTGAATTAATTTTGTGCTGGTCTCACATGAAATAATCATAAATTAACTATTATCTTTCCTTTTCTCAGAAAGACACTGTAATGTTGCTCTTAATACTTTCTTCAGTGTTTGGAAGATTTCACCAGTAAATCCACTTAGGCCTGGGTTTTTCTTTGTGAATAGTATTTTACATAATATATTCAATTTCTTGAATAAACAAAGAACTATTCATATTTCCTAATTCTCTTTTCAACTATGGTAATTTGTATTTTTTGAGGAATTTTATCCTTGTGTTTAAATTTTCAAATTAACAGCATGAACTGTTTCAAAATACAGAAGTGTGAACTTTCAAAAATTAATCTATGATCATTCTGTTTCTCTGCTTAAATATTTCAATAATATTCTGAGGTCTTATTAAAGATTGTACTGTTATATTAAAAAGACTATGCCTAATACCATCTCAATTCTTTGATTAATCTCTTGTAATGCAATTCTGTTCCCTCTTCTTACTACGTTGTAGTCAAAACAAACTTGTCACTTTATTAAATCCCCTTCTTCATCTCATCATGGAGCCTTAGATTATGCTTTTTCTCCCAGGATATTTTTCTCTTATGTCACTTTCTTCATTGTTATCTTTCAGGCCTCACCATGGTTATCACTTCCATACATTTCTTAACTAGTTTGTAGTTTTTCCTCCTCCCAGTGATTCAGAAAATCTGGAAATGGTTCCTAGAATTTTCTTTTTTTAAGTGACAGGACAGTGTTTATGGATTATAAAGAAAGATTGATAAGCATGATAGGCAAAAGAGAGAGAACAGAGAGAGGAGACATCCTCCAGCAGCAGAGGAGGGAAATCCAAGTGGGGAACCTCTTAGAATTTTCATTTTTAATAGCTCTTCAAGTTTTTCTTGAATATCTTGAAGTTGGAAGATTTATTTTGATGTCTCAGCATCAAAATAGGGAAAAATAGATACTAACTTCAATGGGACAATTTCCAGTATTAGGGGTAGAGAAAAGTAAGATACCTTATTTGGCGGGCAAAGAAACATCTCGTAGGCGCTTTCTTAGCTTTTTCTAATTTATTGAGTGGCTCTTTTCATCTTTTACTGTTGAACACTAGGCCCGAAGGAAACTGACATGAGGTATAACAACATATGTGATCCGTTTAGGATGTTTGAGAAATATATAATATACTGGAAGGAGCACCAGATTTAGATCAATGAGGACAACTCTGCACTAATAAGCCCCATCATGACTGGGAATCAAATGAAAAAAGGTGTAAAAAGTCTCTGTAAACTACAAATTGAAATATTAGCCGCAAATGGATAATCGGTGTAAACATACCTATCGTTTCTTGAATCTGTAAGAGAGCTGAGATTGCAAAACAGATCCAAGGAAATATAAGTACCTCTGAGAAGGCCAAGGGAGAATCAAGCCCAGAAACAAGGGGACATCACACCTATTTGCACTCTCTCTCCATGGACCCAGTATGGGACTCGTAAGAAAGACTGGGGGAAGATCGGGAGCGCTGAGACAGCCACCCTCATGGTGCATACCTGGGAAGAGTGTGTAACCTCCCTATGAAAGGCATGAAAGTATGACTGGTCCTTCTTACCTGTCTCCCCAGGGGCAGGGTTAGCAGCCCTTATAGTCTACGGAGGAGTGAGAGTTAAGTAACATCTGTATAGCCCAGGGGTCTTCAAAGTATGGCCTGCGGGCCACATGCATTGGTGTGAATTGTATTTGTTCCCATTTTTGTTTTTTACTTCAGAATAAGATATGTGCAGTGTGCATAGGAATTTGTTCATAGTTTTTTTTTTTTTTAAACTATAGTCCAGCCCTCCAATGGTCTGAGGGACAGTGAATTTTCCCCTGTTTAAAAAGTTTGAGGATGCCTGGTATAGCCCAATAATGGAACACCTTGGTAAAAAGGGCATGGGGAGAGATTTAGCTCTCCTAACAAGCATGAGAGAGCTGGTGAGACGAGAGCATTGGTGAATTGGCAGTCTCTACACCTGTGGTGTTGAGAGACACCAGATCAGCCTTATATTAGGCTGGAGGGGCAGGCAGTCAGGAGTGTGCACCTTCTGTCACCGGCCGGCTTACTCTCACTCTGTTGCTTCTGCCTGCAGAACGCCAGCACGGAGTCTCTCTGCTGAAGCTTACTGAGTTCTGCTAAAGACTAAGATCTATTCTAAGACTATCTTTCTCTCTCTTTCCTTTCTACTGAAGTAAATAACCCTCGGGCACCTAAGAGCAATTGTTCCTGAGAGAGATAATAGCATAGGGTGGCAGCAGTCACCACCTGTGAGTGCAGGGCTGCTCAACCTTGTTAGATCCCCTCACCTCCAGCTGGTTTTGGATAGGCTGTGGTCTGGTAGGTGATTAATTTTAGCATTTTATCTGTGACATCATAAAAGGTGTATATTTGGTCTTTGCCCCTAGTTCTTGGCACATCATTTCAGAAACACTTATAATTGCCTAAGTTGAAGAAGTGTCTTTTATAAACCCTAACTAGGCCTTTTTCACTAACCCAGAGTTTATGCTGATCAGGTGACCCAGGGTGAGTCCCTGGATATCTTACAAGGAGAGGTATTCACCAGAAAAACAAACTACGTGATTAGAGAATTGAAAGTTTCAGCTCCACTGCCAAACCTCCAGGGAAGGGGAGGGGCTGAAGATTGTGTTTAGTCTCCAGTGACCAATGATTAATCACCCATGCCTGCAGACTGAAGTCCCATATAAAACCTATGGACACCGAGGCTCCGTAGAGCTGCCAGGCTACTGAACGCATTGCTGTGCTGGAAGGGCGACCTGCTTAGACCCCACGAGGAGGAGACACAGAAGTTCTGCATATTCCCTCCACTGCAGACCTTGTCCTACGTGGTTCTTTCATTTTTCTATTCCTTTATAAGAAAATTTTCATCCTGAGTATAATTCGGTCAGTCATGTTTGAGAGGTTTTCTAGCCAATTATCAAATCTTAAGGTAGGGGGTCCTGGGAGTACTCAAATTTTTAGCTGGGTCATACCGAAGGGCAAATAACCAGGTACAATTTACTAAATTGAATCCTCTCTCCTAAAATTCATATTTTTTAAGCCCTAACTGCCAATGTGACACTATTCGGAGATGGGGGCCTTTTGTAGGTTTAGATTAGGTCTTGAGGGCTGTCATGATGGGATTAGTGCCCTTGTTAGGAGAGGCAGCAGAGAACTTGCACATTCTTTTGCTCATTCTCTCTCTCCCTACCCCCCACCTCCTTTTCTCTCCCCCTTCCTCCCTCTCCCCACCATGTAAGTACACAGCAAGGTGACAACCATCCACAACCTAAGAAGAGCACCCTCACCAGCAACGGAATAGGCAAATGCCTTGATCTTAGATTTCCCAGCCTCCAGAACTGTGAGAAAATACATTTTTGATGTTCAAACCATTCAGTCTAAATGGCATTTTATGAATGCAGCCCCAGCAGATTAAAATAAAGGACTCCACTTTAGGCTGGCATCGAAACTAGGTACGGTCTTAGCTCCTCATGTCTATCCTAATTCTCATAATTAGTGTTAGAATGGAATTCAATTATACAACACTAGTAGATATCGAAGAATCTGTATCAGAATTCAGTGTCAAATGCGTAACAATCTGAAATTTCATTTCTTTAGTATTCCTGAGGTACAGAACAGGGTGAGCGACGGTATTTGGTCTCTGAACTTCCCATCTGGCAAAATAGAAACTTGTCTGACTTTCAAACTGCTTTCCTTTTTTTCTTTTTTTTTTGCAGGTTTTGGCTGGATTTGAACCTGCCACCTCTGGTATAGGGGGCCGGCGCCCTACTCCTTGAGCCACAAACTGCTTTCAATTCTATTGTCTGCATCCTCAGCTATAAATCTAGCACCTAGAACAGTATTGGCATGTAGTAGATGCTCAATAAATATTTGTTGAAAAAAATGAGTAGGACACTGGCCTCATATGCCAAGGGTGGCAGGTTCAAACCCAGCCCCAGCTGAACTGCAACAGAAGAATAGCTGGAAGTTGTGGCAGACACCTGTGGTCCAGCTGCCTGGGAGGCTGAGACAAGAGAATCGCCTAAGCCCAGGAACTGGAGGTTGCTGTGAGCTGTGACACCACAGCACTCTATCTAGCCTTTATCAAAGGTGATAAAGTGAAACTCTGTCTCTCCAAAAAAAAAATTTAAAAAGAAAAAAAAATGTATGAACCAATAGCCATTTTGGAGACAACAAGCATATTTAAATTTGTCACATTTAAAAAAATATATTTTTCTATACATTTTTAAAGTAGATTATATTGCTGATACATAGTTTTAACCCACATGCAATATGGAATTTTCTCAATTTATTCAGTCTGGGTAGACTGCCTGAAATTTCTAATTTCTCAGTATGGCAAAGCATTAAAATCCTGGCTCTACAAATACACACGAAAACTCTGCTAATTCACGAAAGTGTATGTTGCTATGGTTTCCTTCCATTTCTCTTTTATTTTTTACACGCTGTATATGCTTTCTATTTTTATATACTGACTGACCCTATGCAAAGATTATTCTTGTTCATTAAAGCACACACCTCACATGCAGTTACCAGCCCACATGCCCCAACACCTAGCATTTTGCAAACTTAGTAACTTTTATAACGGGTTTAGGGGCGAGGCCAGGGGTGACACAGGTGGTGATTCTTTTCCTCGTGCTGCCCCTGTTCCGAATCTTCTTTTTTTTTTTTTTTTTTTTTTGGTATATACAGAGTCTCACTTTATCGCCCTCTGTATATTGCTGTGGCATAACAGCTCAAAGCAACCTCCACTTCCCGGGCTTAGGCAATTATCTTGCCTCAGCCTCCCGAGTAGCTGGAACCACAGGCACCCACCACAATGCCCAGCTATTTTCCTGT
>CAUYON010161220.1:0-10102 GCA_963573935.1 Arctocebus calabarensis
CTCGCTTGAGCCCAGGAATTGGAGGTTGCTGTGAGCTGTGATGCCACCGCACTCTATCCAGGGTGACAGCTTGAGGCTCGGTCTCAAAAAAAAAAGAACAAAACTCTGGGAGGAGGAGAGGGACAAGTGAGTTGGCTCACGCCTGTAATCCTACACTCTGGGAGGCCAAGGTGGGTGGATTGCTTGAGCTCACAGAGTTCAAGACCAACCCTCACAAGAGTGAGACCCCTGTCTTTAAAAAATAGCCGGGCATTGCGGTGGGCACCTGTAGTCCCAGCTACTCAGGAGGCTAAAGCAAGTGAATTGCTTCAGCCCAGGAGTTTGAGGTTGCTGTGAGCTATGATGCGACAGCCAGTACTCTACTAAGGGTGACAAAGTGAAACTGTCTCAAAAAAACCAGCAACTATACTCTGATAACAATTTTTTTAGTTAAGAGTATCTGATTCCTTTAATTAAGGAGAGATCCACTATAGAAATATCCAACTGCAATTCAGATTTAACAAGAAAGGTAAAAAGCTGGCACCTTCATTAAATTCTATATCATATATGTGTGTGTGTGTATATATATATATATATATTTTTTTTACTATTACTATATTTTGAAACAGAGTCTCACTCTAGCCTGGGCTAGAGTACCATGGCCTCAGCTACCTCACAGCAACCTCAAATGCCTGGGCTAAAGTGATCCTCTTGCCTCAGCCTCCCACATAGCTGGGACTACAGGTGTCTGCCAGCACATCCAACTAATTTTTCTATTTTTAGTAGAGATAAGGTCTCACTCTTGCTCAGGCTTGTCTGAAACTATATATTATATTTCAATAACTGAATACCCATTGGCTTATGAAATATTAAAGCACATCACCTATTCAATGTAATGTAATCCACCAATACAACATGGTGGTCTGTTGTGGCACAGCCAAGACAATGGCAAAGGCAAGAGGAAACAAGAATTATGTACATTTCTGGAGTTGAGGGAGGCTTGGAAGCTACTAACGAACATCTTGATTTCTAATAAGGCAGGGGCATTTGAAATCCTATTTTACACCTCTGATTCCTTAACTGTCTTCTTCACCTAAATCAGTAAAATGTTTGGAACTAAGTTAGGAAGCTCCTTTTTACCCAGCTGATTTCTTTATTTTACTTTTTTTTTTTTTTTTTGAGACAGAGTCTCAAGCTGTCGCCCTCTGTAGAGTGCTGTGCTGTCACAGCTCACAGCAACTGCAAACTCCTGGGCTTAAGCGATTCTCTTGCCTCAGCCTCCCAAGTAGCTGGGACTTTAGGCACCCGCCACAACGCCCGGCTATTTTGTTGTTGTTGTTGCTGCAGATGTCTTTGTTGTTTTAGCTGGCCCAGCTGGGTTGGAACCTGCCAGCATCAATGTATGTGGTGGGCTCCCTACCCACTGAGCTACAGGCACTGCCCCCTTACCTTTTTTTTGGAGACAAACTCTTACTTAGTCGGCCTTGAGCACTATAGTATCATAGCTCATGGCAACCTCCAACTCTTGTGCTCAATCAATTGTCTTGCCTCAGCCTCAAGTAGCTGGGACTACAGAGCCTGCCAAAAAAAATGCCCAGCTATTTTTTTTTAGGAGACAGAGTCTTATTTAGTCGCCCTCAGTAGAGTGCTGTGACGTCACAGCTCACAGCAATCTCCAACTCTTGGGCTTAGGCGATTCTCTTAGCCTCAGTCTCCTGAGTAGCTGGGACCACAGGCACCTGCCACAATGCCCAGCTATTTTTTGTTGCAGTTTGGCTGGGGCCGGGTTTGAACCCACCACCCTCGGTATATGGGACCAGCACCCTACTCACTGAGCCACAGTGCCCCCAAATGCCCACCTATTTTTAGAGGCAAGGTCTAACCCTGGTTCAGGTTGGTCTCCAACCTGTGAGCTCGGCAATCCACTCGCCTCGGCCTCCGCCTCCACCTCCCAGAGTGCTAGGATTATAGGCGTGAGTCACCATGCCTGGCCCCCCGCTGATTTCTTTTACTTGTTTTATTCTGATTTCTTTTATTTACTTTATTATCTGCTCATACAAATTTTTTCAGTAACAAGCTCTGCAACATGATTATAGCAGTTTATGTGCACAAAGGCCCTGTGCTAAACTTTATGCACATCATCAGGTTATCATTTCATTGTTTCTGAACAATCCGAGGTAGATACTATTCTCATCCCACTTCATAGTTGAGGAAACAGGTTTAAGGAGGTTAAGTTGCTGACCCAAAGGTCTCCACCAAAGAGTAGCCATCAGGTCTGTCTGTGCAAGACACATGCTTTTAGGCTCGGTGCCTATGCTCAGCAGCTAGAGCACCAGCCCACATACACCAGAGCTGGTGGGTTGGAACCCAGCCCAGGCCTGCCAAACAACAAGGACTACTACAACAGAAAAATAGCCGGGTGGGCTACCATTGTGGTGGGAGCCTGTAGTCCCAGCTACTTGGGAGGCTGAGGCAAGAGAATTGCCTAAGCCCAGGAGTTTGAGGTTGCTGTGAGCTGTGACGTAACAGCACTTTATGGAGGGCGACAAAGTGAGACTCTGTCTCAAAAAAAAAGACACATGCTTTGTTTTTTATTGTTGTTGTTGTTTTCTTTTTGTGAGACAAACTCTCAAGCTGTCTCCCTGGATAAGAGTGCCATGGTGCCACAGGTCACAGCAACCTCCAACTCTTGGGCTCAAGCGATTCTCTTGCCTCATTTTTTCTATTTTTAGTAAAGACGGTGTCTCACTCTTGCTCAGGCTGGTCTCCAACTTAAGAGCTCAAGCAATCCACCCGCCTCGACCTCCCAGAGTGCTAGGATCATAAGCGTGAGCTACCTCACAGGGCCCATGCTTTTTTTTTTTTTTTAAAACAATTATTTTTTTTCATGCTACCTCATCTAAGGACATGTGCACTTTTAATGTACAATTAAAACAGTCTCCTTTGCAAATAGGCTGGTGTCAATTTTCAGTTCTCCTCATTCAAAGAACACTATCGTGGAGAATTCTGTACTTGAGGTGACTCGATTATGTTTCAGCGTCTGGGGTGCAATGTGACCCACCAGACAGCCATTGTCCACAGGAGGGTTTGGTTTATCCCTTCAAGGAAACCTGTTCAGCCTTATAAGCTGTGGCCTCACTCAGTCCCACCCTTCCCCCTCGCGGGTTCAGATCCTTGTTCTCCCCATCAAGGTCAGAATCTACCTTACCTAAAATTATTTATGAAAACCTTTCTTTTCTGGAAAATCCTGCAGTGACTTGCTCCCAGACAGCTACCCTGATTTCAGAAGTCCACTGCTTCTCCTCCCAGCACTGCTAGTGAGGTCCAGATCCAAGCAGGCTGGTTAATCCCACAGAGTGGGACTACTGGTTTATTTAACTTGGATGCCGCAAACCCTACGGTTCTAGCAGTTTTAGCTCCGGGAAAGGCCCAGAGGGTGCCTCGCAGGCATTGAGGCCTCTTCTGTAATTTTGGGGCTAGAAAAAGAAAGACGTATAGGTATTAAAGTACACTTATGCATCTACAAGAGACTGCACTAGGCACATAGTGTTCTCCTCGTGCTCATTTTAGTTATTTTATTTATTTAATTGTTTAGGTCCTGCTCTCTAGTCACACACAAACTTTTGACAGAGGGGAGGGTCAGATGGCCACCCAGAGCACCGTGGGCCCTCGTAGGACTATCTTGGAACAGTGCACCTTGCACAACCAAAATTCCTGCCTGCCTCTCCTGGAGGGGGGCGGATTTCAGTTGCCACACACTTTTAGCCTTCCTGCCTAGGTACAGAGTTTGTGTGTACTGTGTTACCACTCAACAACTTTTTTTTTTTTTTAAATTTGAGACAGAGTCTCACTATGTTGCCCTCAGTAGAGTGCTATGGCGTCACAGCTCACAGCAACTTCAAACTCGCTGTAAGTGATTCTCTTGCCTCAGCCTCCGAAGTAGCTGGGACTACAGGCATCCGCCACAATGCATTTTTTTTGTTGCAGTTGTTTAGCTGGCACAAGCCAGGTTTGAACCCATCTGCCTTGGTGTATATGGCCAGTTCCCTAACCACTGAGCTATCAGCGCCGAGCCAAATTTTTGATCTTTAATTACTCCATTTATCTCAGAGCAGAAGCTACTGTCTTAGGGAGCTGAGTGCCAGATCCCATCTGGTTGCTTCCTTGTGTCTAGTCCCCACCCTCCAATCCTGCTCACTGTCTAGGAGCTGCTATCAAAAAACCTCACTGGGCCCCCGAGGTCCCTGGCTGCTGGTGGGATTAGCCAGTGGGACCTCTGGGGACCAGAGGAAAGGAGGTGAGAGATTAAGGTGTTTCTCTCCTGGCTCCTTCAGTGGTGCCACACGGCTCCCTCAAGGTGACACCTGTACACGATGCACTCCCAGCTCTAGAATCCTGACAGCTGCCCCCAACTCACAGATCCAGGCCCTCTTCCGGCAGGGTCTCAGCTATGCTTCCTCCTAGGATTGATTACAGAGGACTCTAGACACAAGCTGTTTGTCTCCAATAGCAGTCTGTCTGTCCAGCAGTCTCAGGGCTGCTCTGACTGGCATGCTGCTCCTTGTCAGCTGTCTGTCATTTATTAACTAACTTCAGGTGCCATGAGGCTGCCTGGAGGGGCTTGGACAATCATTTACCCCATTTAAAAAACCAGCTACATTCTTGGCTACGAAGACTAATTATCATAAAAATGGTACTTCTTAAGTTGTATCTATAAATTTAATGTGATCCCAATAAAATAATAGCAATAGGATTTTTTTCAAATTTGGAACTTATCTGATTCTAAGTGTATAAGGAAAAATTAAATATGAAGCACAGTCAGAAAAAATCTAAAAGGCAGGGAAGTCTAGCTCTATCAGAAATTAAAACATGACAAAATAGTATAGAACTTGTGCATGAGTACACTGATGGATAAATGGGACATTTCAAAAAATATTCACCCTAATTCATTATAAAAGAAATATAAATTAAAGCCACAGAGATACAATTTTTCACTTTCAGATTGCAATGATCCAAAAGTGTGCTTATTGTGGAGAGGCTGCAGGGAATCAACCAGGTGAAGGAGCATAGAGACCCTGGTAGACTATCTAAAGGCCATTGACAATGTCATCAATATGACCAACAGTGCCATTGTTTTAGTAATCTGCCCCGCAGACATACTCACACGAAAAATGACATATGCCAAGCAGCACACGTTGTACCACTAGCAAGACTGGAAACAATTTAAATGTCCATGCATAGGGGACTGGTGAAATAAATTATGGTGCATCTCTGCAATGAATTTCTATGCATGAAAATGCTATTTATTATATGAAATGATCTCCAAGGTATGTTAAGTAAAACAAAGCAAGGTACAGAATAGGACGTCTGATATGCCAAAAAGAAAAATAAGAGGAAAAAGGAAAACTAGAAAAAGGAAAAAGAAAAAATGGGGGAACACAGAGTATTGGTCCCCTTTGTATCATTCCAGTCTTCATAATCCAAAATATTTTTGGATCATCTACTATACAGAAGAGCAATATGTCCCCTCCTGTGTGTTTGGATTATGGTTTTTGGACCATAAACTCTACTTTATTGCCCCCAATAGATAACTGAGAGTATGTTAGTACTTATAGTCAGAAAAGATAGCTTAATGTCAATTATTCTAAAGTGAAAATTACTATATTTGGTAGAAATCTCCATAATAATTGGTCTATTGAAATAAGAACAAATGGGCAGTGAACTGGCTTATTCAAGTGTAGCTCCAAAGTGTGTCCTAGTTTCTAATTTCTCAAGAAATGAACAGGTATTCCTTGAGAAAATGCTCCATGGACAAGTAAATTTGGAAAATGCAAAGCTAACCAGGTCAAATGCAAGGACTTCTCAGAGCTTTTCTTTTCTTTTCTTTTTTCTTTTTTTTGAGACAAAGTCTCAAGCTGTCACCCTGGGTAGAGTGCCATGGCCTCATAGCTCACAACCTCTAACTCTTGGGCTCAAGTGATTCTCTTGCCTCAGTTTTTCCCTTTTTAGTAGAGACAGGGGTCTCGCTTTTTGCTCAGGCTGGTCTTGAACTTGTGAGCTCAGGGAATCCACCCACCTTGGCCTCCCAGAGTGCTAGGATTACAGGCGTGAGCCACCATGCCTGACCCCTCAGAGCTTTCCAATAAATTCACATGATGGGGCGGCACCTGTGGCCATCAAGTAGGGTGCCAGCCCCATATGCTGAAGGTGGCGAGTTCAAACCTGACCTTGGCCCAACTGCAAAACAGAAAATTAGTCGGGTGTAGTGGCGGGCGCCTGTAGTCCCGGCTACTCGGGAGGCTAAGGCAGGAGAATCGCTTGGGCCCAGGAGTTGGAGGTTGCTGAGCTGTGTGACGCACGGCACTCTACCGAGGGTGATAAAGTGAAACTCTGTCTCTACAATAAATAAATAAATAAATAAATAAATAAATAAATAAATAAATAAATAAATTCACATGATGACTTTCCCAGGGCTCACAAAGGGGGCATAAGATGAATGTTTCTCAAACTTCCTTGACCCTGGACATTTCATGCGGCCCCTGCCGGTGGAGGCCATTGGAAATGCTGGATCACTCAGTGTGTGTGTGTGTGTGTGGGGGGGGGGGTGTTGCATTTTGTAGCTGGCTCACCCTGGTGATACAGGGTTTCCCCACTCAGGGGAACCCCCCCATTCTCTAGGCCCAGGTGAACTCAGAAATCAGACCCCCATCTCTAGGCACAAACAGGCTGTCCTTTCCAGGCCATGCCCTCTGGGCTCTAGCAAGGTCATGAACAAAATAGCCTGAAAAGTTTTGAGTGGTTCCACCTTGAGTAGGGAGCACACACCCTAATTCACTTCTTTGAGGGGAAAACTGCAAAGGCCTAATAACCTTGCCCCAGCAGAGGGACTGCATTCGTTTGTTAATATACTCATTAACTTAAAAAAAAAGTGTTTTTCTGCGCGCCGGGCAGAGCCTGTGTTTTAGTGGGTAGGGTGCCATCCCCATATACCAAGGGCGGTGGGTACAAAACCAGCCCCGGCCAAACTGCAACAAAAAAATAGCTGGGGGTGGTGCCTATGGCTCAGTGAGTATATGGCCAGCCCCATATACCAAGGGTGGCGGGTTCAACCCCAGCCAAACTACAACAACAAAAAATAGCTGGACGTTATGGTGGGTCGGGAGGCTGAGGCAAGAGAATTGCCTAAACCCAGCAGCTGGAGGTTGCTATGAGCTGTGACGCCATGGCACTCTACCAAGGGAGATAAAGTGAAATTCTGTCTCTACAAAAAAAAAAAAAAAAAAAAGGGTGGGCTCGGTGCCTGTGGCTCAAGCGGCTAAATTACCAGCCACGTACACCTGAGCTGGTGGGTTCGAATCCAGCCGGGACCCGCCAAACAACTGATGGCTGCAACAAAAAATAGCCGGGCGTTGTGGCGGCGCCTGTAGTCCCAGCTACTTGGGAGGCAGAGGCAGGAGAATGGCTTGAGCCCAGGAGTTGGAAGTTGCTGTGAGCTGTGATGCCACAGTACTCTACCCAGGGTGACAGCTTGAGGCTTTTTCTCAAAAAAAAAAAAAAAAAAAAAGCCACCTACCAAGCCCTGGTCAAAATGTAATATACACCCCCCAGACAAAGGACCCTTTCGAAGACTTCCAACTTGGGTCTTCCCCCAAAGCACCAGAAGCTTGGTGCTTTTTACTCCTTCTGTATTCTTTTCTGTGTAATAAATCCTGTCTTACCACTGATCTGTGGCCTGTGAGTTCATTCTTCAAATCTCTGAGACCAACGACCTACTGAAGAAAGAAATTCGGGTAACACAGGTGGGTTCTCTGGGAAGCTGGGCTGCCCTTCCCTGGGCAGTGAATCCCAGTGAGATTCTTTCAAGGTTCTTGGGCATGAACACTAAATGTAGAGCTTACCTTGTTCTTTTTTCTTTTTAAAGAACAGGTTGTTTTACTTTATAGTGAGAGGATACCTGAGAAGTGAGGTCTGGGAGAACAGGTCTTCTCAAGGAGACCCCAAGGACACACCTGCAGGGTCCTTTCCATGGTGACTCAGCTCTTGGGAATTTATAAACTTAACTTCCTGGCACTTGGAAATTTCCTTGGAAATCCTGTAGTTCTGTGTGGGCTGGATGGGAGACAGGAGGTGGAGGTCGGTAGGTCGGTACCAACCAGACTAGTGTCGTCAGCCCCAGCCTGAATGGCTCCTTTGTATTCTTATCACAGGTGCTTTCAGGATCTTTGCTGACTGTTCTCTTACTGCTGGGCATGGGGCAAAGGGCTCCATGATCCTCTGGGTAATTCCCAGACCAGACAGGAGTGCGGTGGAAAGACAGGAGGCCTGCCCAGAGGTGGGGGACTGAGTACCGCCGGAGGGTACTGGCATCAGGCCTGATCCTGCCACTGAAGGTGGCATGTGCGGGGACATTTCTCTTCCTGTTTTCTCAGCTGTGGGAGGGGGATAACAGTCAAGCATATCCTCAGAAGGCTGTCAGGAAGACAGAAAACCGGAGGTCCGTGGCGCGCTTCAGAGATCTGGAGACCCCCCCAACACTTTGTGCATATTTTGCATGTGTTCAAACATATGCTTTTTTCAGGGAGAGCGGTCAGGTTTCTTTGCTATCTCCACCCGGAAAAGGTGAAGAAACACAGTCAGGATGCAGAGTTCAAACCCTGGCTCTGAGAAACTAGGATCTCTGTGTCTCAGTTTCCTCGTATATAACATGGGTTTGATAAATAAACTGCCTCACGAAGTTGAGAATTAAGTGGTAGAAAATATATAAAGCAGGCTTGGCGCCTGTGGCTCAACAGGCTAAGGCACCAGCCACGTACACCTGAGCTGGCGGGTTCAAATCCAGTCCAGGCCCGCCGAACAACAATGACGGCAGCAACCAAAAAAAAAAAATGGCCGGGCGTTGTGGCGGGCACCTGTAGTCCCAGCTACTTGGGAGGCGGAGGCAGGAGACTCACTTGAGCCCAGGAGTTGGAGGTTGCTGTGAGCTGTGGTTCCACAGCACTCTATCCAGGGTGACAGCTTGAGGCTCTGTCTCACACACACACAAATATATATGTAAAGCACTTAGAACAGTGTTTCTAAGTGTTTGCTATTTTTATTTTCTGATTTTATGAGGGGTGAGAACTGAGACCTAGGAGCAGTGAAGTCTCCACCGAGAGCACATCACATGGTGACCCTTGGCCACATTTGGCAGTGTAGTCCTAGATTCTAGGACCTAGAACAATAATGGGAGGGTAGGGTGGGGTGAGGAGGAGGGAGCTGCAGGGTGGGGACAGGGTGGGTGAACGAGTGCTTATGGGGTCTGTTTTGTTACTTTAAGCCGCAGTAAGCTCTTCTTTGCGAATAACAGGAGGCCAAAGAGGAAGAAATAAAGACAAAGGACAAGAACGGAGGAGGGTGTGAATACCAAACCCCTGCCCTGGGGAGCTCCCACCCCCACAGCAAGGTCCCCCTTCATTTCATGGTGGGGTCTCTTTCTGGGGACTGCAGGTTCTGGAGTGGAGCTGGCTTTGCAGTCCCTCTCTGCTTGTTCCCTTACATAATGACGAAGGCTAGACGGGCCTTCAGGAGCCACCCCCTCCCTCCCTTCTCCAGAGTGGCAGTTCTCACAGTTGCTCTCCCTGCAGGCCTTGGCTACAGGTCTCCCAGGGACAGTTGACTGTTTCTGTCCCTATGGCAGGAAAGCATCCACACATTAATTTATGTTTAACAACTATTTTTTCTTCCCTTTTTTTTGAGACAGGATCTCTCACCCTGCTAGACAGCGCACAGTGCCATCATCATAGCTCACTGCAACCACGAACTCTGGGTTTAAGTGATCTTCCTGCCTCAACCTCCTGGGTGGCTGGGAGTACAGGCACCTACCATCATATTCTGCTAATTTTACTTTTTTTTCCTTTTTATATTATTATTAAATCATAGCTATGAACATTAGTGCAGTCAAAAGGTACAATGTGCTGGTTTCATATACAATCTGAAATATTTCCATCAAACTGATTAACATAGCCTTCATGGCATTTTCTTAGTTATTGTATGAAGACATTTGTATTCTGCATTTAGTAAGTTTCGCCTGTACCCTTCTAAGGTCGACTGTACGTGTGGCCCCACCACTTACCCTCCCTCCACC
>CAUYON010161227.1:0-14730 GCA_963573935.1 Arctocebus calabarensis
GCAGTTTACTTGTAAGTTGTACTGTTTATATGTGTTCTATATTGTTCTAGTTCAATGAGAAGTTTAAAAAGAAATTGGTTTAAAAGGATATATTTTATGTTATGTATATCTTACTGTAATAAAATTTTTTAAAAAAGAAAAAAAAAACAAAAAAAAAACAAAACCAGTATTGAACAAATGGCATCATATCAAGTTAAACAATCAACAAAGTGAAAACAACAACCCACAGAATGAAAGAAAATATTTGTAAACAGCAAATCTGACAAGAAATTATTGACTAGAATATATAAGCATCTCAAACTTCTTAATAGGTTAAAAGTCAAATAATCTGATTTAAAAGTGGGCAAAAGTTCTGAATTAACATTTTTTTTAAAGATGACATACAAATAACCAACAGGTATATGAAAAATGCTCAATACCATTTAGTGATTAGAGAAATGAAAATCAAAACTACAATGAAATATCATCTCACCTCAGTTAACACAACTTTTATCAAAAAGAAAAGCAATCACAAATCCTAGAAAAGATTTAGAGAAAGGGAACACTCAGACACTGCCTATGGGAATGTAAATTAGTACAAACATTATAAAACACAGTATGAAGGTTCCTCAAAACACTAACAGAACTACCATGTGACCAGAAATGCCACTGCTAGGTACATAGTTGAAAGAAAAGAAGTCAGTACATGGAAAACACATCTGCATTCCCACATTTATCACAACATTATTTATAATAGCCATGGTTGGAAATCAACCTAAGTGTCCATAATGGATAAATGGATAAAGAAAATATGGTGCATATGCACAATGGAAAATTATTCGTCCATAAAAAGAATAAAATCTTCTCATTTGGAACTGGAAAACATTATGTTAAGTGATAAAAGCCACACAGAGAAAGACATATTTTTGAATCTTCTTACCCAAACGTGGGAGCTAAAAATTGAAATAACTGATCTCAGGGAGATAGGATGATGTCTCAGGGAGATGAAAATGATGCTCACCATAGGCTGGGAAAAGTAGTGGGGAGATAGGGAATAAAATAGGGGTGGTTAATGGTAAAGGAAGGGACTTAGAGAGAGAGATAGAGTGAAAAATATTTGATAGCAAAATAAAGTGGCTATGGCCAAAAATAAGTTATGAAATACTTTAAAATAATAAAAAATAATTTTGGACAGACTATTTCATTTGACCTCAACATTCTCTCCTTTCTGCAATTCTCACCTTCAGAACTGTGTTAACCACTCCCTCCTCTCATTCTTTTGGGTGATAATGACATTGCTGCTATTGGCTGCAGGATATAAACTACCCTTGTTTTTCTCTTCACTGACTTCTATAAATGGTCACTTTGTATATTCATTCACCTCAAATTACCCTAAATTCAGTTTGCAATTTGTTTTCTGAAGAATATCGGCTCTTTCTTCTCTCTGTGTTTGATAACATGATTGCTTGATCCGTTGACTATACATTTTTGTAGAAAGCACTCTTATTCCTATGCCCTAGGTGTAGAGTTGAATAAGTGAAAGAAAAAATGCATGAAGAAAATTCTCCTCTAGGACTCTGGGCAGCATTCTCAGCATCCAAACAGGGCAGAAATCTTTTTTCTCTATATTCCTTCTCTTTGTCTTCCCAGTTCCACCGAATCATTGCTAGCTTCTTTATGAGTTTCAGCAGCAGGCACACCAAGTCTAGCTTCAAACAGGAGTGATTTTTATTCTGAAATATGCAAAATTCCAGGTAGAATAAGGGTTAGCAGACCAAAACGTTCCTATCCTTTATACTAGCATGGAACTCAGCAGTGGCTTGCAAAGCCCTACTCATCTAGAGGACAGTGAATAAAACCTTATTTACATCTTCACTAAACCCTTGGAAGTGATATTCACTGGGGCATGAAAGCAAAGAGATTCAGGTGAGGACAGGAAATTGGCCAATGCTTCTGGAAAGTCTGAGGCATAGGTAGCATTAACTTTCATAAATAAATACAGGGTGTCCACAAAGTTTGTGTACAATTTAAAATGTACACAAACTTTATAGACATCCTATATATTTCCAGATTTAGATATGGCAGAAGGTGTAGATTTCAACACATACCGACTCTGGACAATTCACTTGATAGAACAGCTCATGTGTTTGCACTTTTAAGATATTTTCCCAGGTGGCGACTGTGGCTCAATGGAGTAAGGTGCTGGCCCCATATGCCAGAGATGGCAGGTTCAAACCCAGCCCTGGCCCCAAACTGCAAAAAACACAAATAAACAAATAACAGTAAAGATATTTTCCCAAGGAAATCTCTTTAATCTACCTTCAAAAAGCCTAACATTTTGTGGGTCTCTGGCATGAAGCAAAGATGACCCTGGACTCACTGGTGATAAATGAAGACTTTAGATCCCCTCTTCTCTTCTTTCTTTTTTTTTTTTTTTTTTTTTGAAGCCAAGTCTTAGTCTGGTGCCCAGGCTAGAATGTTGTGGCCTCAGCCTAGCTCACAGTAACCTCAGATTCTTGGGTTCCAGCAATCCTCCTGCCTCAGAATACAGGTGCACATCACGACACCTGGATTATCTTTCTACTTTTAGTAGAGACAGGGTCTTGCTCTTGCTCAGGATGGTTTCAAAGTCCTGAGACCAAGGGATCATCCCGCCTCAGCCTCTCAGAGTGCTAGGATTATAGGCATGAGCCTGGCACCCCACCACACATCCCCCCTTCTTGATGGAAGATGCAGAACCCCTCCTCCCAGTATCAGCCTGGTAAAATGGCCAAAATGCTGGTGAGATACAGAGCCACCAGAGCTCTCACTCATTGTTGTGGGAGATGAGCAGATCCAGACAGATAAGGATCAGTGAGGACTCTGAATGAGATGCGGGGAATTGCAGCCAGCAACTACAGACTTGTTCGGGAAGCCTGAGATGGTAGAACACACGAACAGAGAGCCAGAATGAGCATGTGAAGATACATACAGTGTCATCAGGGAAGAGCTGTCGCAGTCATCTTGGCGAAGGAGACAGGAACCAGAGAACAAGGTTGTTGTTTTAATAAATGGAAGATAAATGAAGGTGGGTATAGGTTGAAAGAGCATCAGCAAGGAAAAGACGATTAGTGAAGGGCTGGGAGACACAGGATGGAAACCAGCTATTCCAACAATTTCAGTAAGATGAAGGAGATTTTCAAGTCTTTGCTCCTCTGCTGAATAATTTGCTGCCCCCTCTCTTTTGTAAAATGTTTTTTTTTAGCTTCAGTTTTTAAAGATTACACTCCATGGCTTTGTCTTCATTTCTGCCTTAGCCTATGGCCAAAAATAAAAGAGAAAATCCCTGATTTGTCCTTGTATAATTAAAATGACATTTAAGGAACATTTTAGTCACATCTGCAGTACAGCTAGTTAAAAGAATAATAATTAGTGGAATATGATTATAAACTAATACATGCATTAAACAAAAATCGTTAATAAACTGAGTATGTACACTATGTAGTTAAAAGTAAAGGTAGTGTTGCCAGACTTAGAAAATAAATTTTTATAAACTCATTCTGTTTCTTGTTTTCACAATATTTCACTTTTAGCCGTCTATCATTTTCAATAGCATTTCATTTACCTAATGAAAAACACATTTAAAGTAATGAGTACACCGTGTTTAATTTGCATATGCAAATACATTTAATCAGTAGGAATAGCTGGCAAAGGAGAAGCGTATACAAGTAATTATTTCAGTGACTGCCCACTCCTTCAAGTTTATGGGAAGACTTTATACTGGGGATTAGAGATTAATACTTTACAGGTGAAAAACACCTCTATGTGGAAATGACAATGATGATAATAATAACTACTAGTTATTGAATCCTACTTAATCGTGCATGTAGTCCATATTTTGTTTCCATTCCACAAGACACCTAAACAAGGAGACATGATTATCCTTCCTTTAGAGATGAAGAAACTGAAGGTCATTGAGGTAAAGCAGTTTGGCAAAGGTCATATATGTAAGTAACGAAGCTGAGATTCCAATCTAATCCATCTGACTCTAAATTCTGAGCCTATTCCACCACCATGGGCAAAACATCCTTCAATTATTAACTCAAGCTTCCCCATTTCCAAAAGGTATTTTGAAAATTCTCTATATGGTATATGTAGTATAGAGTTTCAGAGATAAAATTACCAGTGAAAATTAGTTCAAAGAATAAATGAATCATCAATAAGACTACATGTTTACATGGGTGCTAGGAATGGTTGTTTTAATTCTAATGAAGCATGTAAAATGATACACCTGGACTGCTAAATATAACTTGAGATTAAATACTAACAAAGTAATAAATACGGCATTCAGTTCCTAGAGTTTGTTCTGCCTATGTATCAATCCAACGGAAGGAAGCAAAAGTCTTTATGGGTCAAGGTACAACTATATCTCTGAGATAATGGAGAATGTATTGTAGGGGTTAAAGGAGTTCTAGTGCAGCTAGCTAAGAGAATCACTTAACGTGAGTTCACTTGCTATGTAAGGAGATACACAGAGCCAAAAAGTAAAAAATAAAAAAGGAAACACACAAGTCATGGTTCACATAATCAGCAACAACTTTTCATTTGTTATTTTTATGCATTATAAAAATGGATGAATAATATTCATGAAAATAATTTGAAATTCAAATTTTGACCCTAAATTGTTTCTAAATGGTTCTGAACTCTCTAAAAATATTATTTTTTTCAGCCTTTACAACACAGCATCTTTTCCAGCCACCTGCAATGACAAATAATTCCAGGTTTATCTTCATATTGATTCAACTCCAAATCTTTGTAAATAGTCTCCTGTTTTACTAATCATCCCTGATCTTACCTGGAGGAGCACTATGCTTGGAGATTTAATTTTACTTGGCAGGAATATACCTGCCACCCCAGTTTTTATTAAAAATCTCAACTTTGATTTCCAATTATATCTTACACAAAAGACTTCATAAGAACTCTTACACATTTGAGTATAATTACTGTTGTTGTTTCTGTTTGGCCTGGTAGTTTATCAGCTTTCTTAGGCTATAGTACAATTGTGTTTTTTGTAGCTTATTTCTTAGTATCTATCATAATATACAATTATGTTATATATTACATATTAGGAGCTCAAAAAGAATTATTGAATTAAATATTTTATGGTTAAATGCAAAGCAGAAAAATCTAACACTTACCATATTTTCCCTTTGCTTATTTCTTTTCCATTTCTATGGTTATACAAGTATATATATATATACATTTTTATATAGTTACAACATGCATTTGTTTGTTTTCATACTCCTTTGTGTCATTGGCATTCATGAATGCATGTTACAGTCTGATAAGGTTATGGCCTATCAACTTGATTAAAAACAAGGTAGGCATGTCCAGCTCATTGAGGAGGTCAGCATGATGATGTAGAAAATGACACTGCGGCCACGGCGTTGGAGCAAGCTGGAAAACTTACAGAATATATACATCAAGAAAAGCCTGTACAGTTATATCAACAGAGAGATAATGTGCTTGAAATGAGGAATGCTTACCACAGCCAGTTGAATTACCAGGAAAAGCCTCCAGACTGCTAGTTAGAAGATCCTGGTTTGATGAGGTGGTACTCTCTATCCAGGAAGAAAAATATTTATAAGGAAATTGAGAATTATCCAACATGTTATAAGAAAACAATTGCTCAAGTCTTAGTTAATTGACACAGAAATGACTATGTGGCCATGGAAAGATGTATTCAGGAGAGGGGCAGCACTATAGCGTTCATGGCAGTGAAGCCCGTGCTGCCCTTGAACAGCTGGAAGGTCATGACCAACAAGACCAAGATCAAGTGTCGGCAGTCTGCAATTCACGGCTTTTCACATACATGGACAATGACTATGGTAAGCTGGGCCTGAGCTTGGTGGTTCCAGGAGGGGGTATCAAGAAGAAATCACCTGCAATATCTCAGGACAAGCCTGATGACATCACCACCGCACCTCCTGACAAAGAGGAAGGTGAATACTCTGGAGAACTGTGATAGTATTTTGCTTGTGGAAAAGAAAAGGGGAGAAAAGGGAAAATCCTGATATGCATTTTCATGGACATGGACCTTGTTTAAGAGCACCCACACTTAACTGCAGTTATGACTCTGTAAATACTAATAAACAATAATTATTAGTTACGAAAAAACACAAGGTAGGTAAAACAAATTATTAGAAGGAAGGCACAGTCTCCAATAGGCTTTCAGAAACTTGTGAGTGCCCAGGAACTGCAACTTGAACTCCTAGGCATTGTCAACATCTATCACTTAGAAATGGTCTGTAATTGTCTACATTTTCTTACTGGAGTATGGAAACTAATCTGCTTTATTATTTGTTTATTTTATTTGTGTGTGTGTGTGTGTGTGTGTGTAGTTTTTGATTAGCACTGTTTAAAAAACAAATGAAGAAGAACTCAAATGGAAACATTTATTCACAGATTCAAATAAGTGAAAAGAGACGTTCTAGTCTAATTCTTCATAATCGTTAAGAGAACCCAAATAATTCATAAGAATGTAATTGTTTACTTCATTGGGTTGAGTCCTCATTTTGTCCACATCTGACATAATGCTAGAACTAGAATTAAATAAAAAAAAAAAAAAAACTTGTATGGCAAGCAAAATAATGGCTTTTCAAAAGTGCCATGTCATATGTCATAATTTGTAGAACTTGTGACTATGTAACATTTACCTTGCAAAAAGGACTCTGCAGATGTGATTAACTTAAAGGATCTTGAGATGGTGAGATTATCCAGTTGGGCCCAAGGTGATCATAAGGGCCCTTAGAAGGAAGAGGCAGAAGAGTCAGAATTAGAAAGAGCTATGAAGAAGAAAACAAGAAAACGGTGTGTCAGTGATGTGATAGTCTTGGGAGTACTGCACTGCTGGCTTTGAGATGGAAGAGGAGCTATAAGCCATAGAATGCAGGTGGCCTCCAGAAGCAGAAAAAGGCAACAAAACAGATCCTCTCCCAGAGCTTTCAGAAGGAATGCGGTTGACAGCTTGATATTGCCCGGCCCAGTGAAACCCATAGATTTCTGAGGTTCAGAACTAGAAGATAATTTCTTGTGGCTTTAAGCCATTATGTTTTAATGTTTTTATCCTGCTGTCCTTAGGAAATTAATACATCTGTGTATGTGTATGTGTATGCGCCTATAATTTCTCCAAAATAAAACAAAGTCATCCTGACCTTTTGTCTTTGAAAATACTTAAACCTGCACTGGAGCCTAACATAGTTCTTGCATAAGATTTCAAAACAGAACTACCTTAAGCTGGTATGGAGGAAAAGAATGTTTAATGATAGGAGCTGTGTGCTGCTTGTAGGTTACATCCTTTCATTATGGAGATAATAAAATTAGCCCCAAGGGACTTTTAAAAATTCTGTAAGGAAGGTTAGGTATTACAGGTACAATTCACAGCACTAGAAAGGCTTAGATAATAAAAATGCTTGGAATGTATAATAAGAAAAAAAGTATACCTTAAAGTCAAAGTGTCTGCTTAGCAAAGATTTCCACCTCCATCCATGACCCAGTAATGGATATCTGTGTGCCTTTCTGCCACAAACATCATCAAACTGAATAGAATTTGAAACAACTATTTTCACACAATAAAAGCAGACAGTATAAATCTATAATCCTTGAGAAGAAAAGAAACTCAAGAGTTAAGTCTCTGTTTTCCCTGTCTCTCTGATGGAGGGCATATCCTCTACTGTGTTGTAAGGTGGAGAAAGCCAACTAGAGGGATACTTTTGCTAAGTGGAAGGACAAAGCAGACCCCCACAATCTATCAAGGAACAAAAAAGACCCTTCTAGAATCGAAAGAAATAATTGGCCAAGGACACCACTGACTGCCAGAATGTAATATTCTCAGTAAAGAAAACAATATAATCCATAATATATATAAGGTATTTCAATATTTAGCATAAAATATATTATTAGACTTTAACCTAGACATATAAGATATAGAAAAATATAATTCATAATCAAGAACAAAACCCAGATGATAGAAACCAATGCCTAAAAGATTCAGAAGAAGAAAGAAAAGAAATAAATCTTTAAAGCAACCATCATAGGTATATTGTAGAATCTTTAGGAAAAAATGGTCATAAAATGTGAAAAGGCAGGGAATCTTAGGAAAAAGCAATACAAAGCACTGGAAAGCCTCAGATAATAAAAGCTCCTAATGTAAAACAAAAATCTAGGATGGAAAAGTACAACATTTGAAATGGAAAATAATTCTCTATATATCATGAAAAAATAATCAGTGACTGTGCAGACAGATGAATATAAATTATCTAATCTGGAGAGACAAAATTTTAAAAAAATGAAAGGAGTTTAAATTACCAGTGGAAGAATAGTAAGCAGGCTGACATGTAGGCAGCCTGGAGTCCACAAAAGTGGTTTTATATGACCTGTGTTGAGATTTTTTTACAATATGCATTCGGACCGCAGTAGAGTTAAATCATACATTCTAAACAATGACAAATGTAGAAAATGTAACTTTCTAAAGTTTTTAAAAGCATACTACTGAATAAATAGCTTATGTATTAAAGATGAAACGGCAATAGAAATTGTAAAAATTGCATTAAACAAAATAACAAAAATAAAACATATTAAAAGTTTTAGTATGTAGAATTAGCTAATAGTTTAAAATACTTATATTGGAAAATATACAATGTCAAGTATCTAGTATTGGCTTTAGAAAATATGGAGTAGTTTAACATATGCAAATCCATAAATGTAATTCCCCATATCAACAGACGCACAAACCAGGACTGTAGGATCCTCTCAACAGATGCAGAAAAAGCATTTGACAAATTTCGGCCTACTTTTTTAATCAGAGCACTTAAGACCATAGGCACAGGTGGCATATTTCTTAAGCTGATTGAAGCCATGTAAGACAAACCCACAACTAGCATCATACTGAATGTAGTAAAGCTGAAAACTTTTCTACTCAGCACCAGACCCAGACAGGGATGTCCACTATGGCTACTACTGTTCAACATTATACTGCAAGTTCTGACCAATGCAATCAGGCAAGAGAAGGTTATAAAGTGTATCCAAATAGGGGCAGAGGAGGTCAAACTCTTCATCTTTGCTGATGATATGATCTTATACTTTGAAAACCAGAGAGACTTAACCACCAAACTCCTGGAAGTGTTCAGGAAATATGATGATGTCTCAGAGTATAAGATCAATGTCCACAAATCAGTAGCCTTTGTATATGACAATAATAGCCAAGTTGAGAAGCAAATCAAGGACACAATTCCCTTCACAGTGGCTTCAAAGAAAATAAAGTATTTATGAATATACCTAACAAAAGAGGTGAAGGATCTTTACAAAGAGAATTATGAATCCCTAAGCAAAGTAATTGCAGAAGATATTAACAATTGGAAGAATTTACCATGCTCTTGGGTGGGAATAATCAACATTGTCAAAATGTCTGTTTTATCCAAAGCAATCTACAGATTCAAGGCAATTCCTCTTTTAATCCCAATGTCATATTTTGAAGAATTGGAAAACATAGTACTTCAATTTGTATCGAACCAACAAAAACCTCATATAGCCGAGGCTATTCTTAGTAATAAAAACAAAGCTGGGGACATCACCCTACCAGACTTCAGGCTGTATTATAAATCCACAGTAATCAAAACAGCATGGAATTTGCACAAAAAAAATACAGACATTGACACATGGAACAGAATAGAAAACCAAGAGATGAAACCAGTCTCTACTTTCCATTTGATCTTTGCTTGAGCAAAGAGCAAGGAAAAGAATTCCTATTCAACAAATGAAGCTGGGAGAACTGGATAACCACATGTAAAAGACTGAAACTTAATCCTCACCCTTTTACTTCTTACAAAAATTGACTCAAGAAGGATAAAAGATTTAAATCCAAGACACAAAATAATAAGAATCTTAGAAGAATGTATGGGAAAAATTATTAAGAATGTTGGCTTGGAGACAGATTTTTTACAACAAAGACTTCAGTGGCCATCACAACGACAACAAAAATAAATAAATAGGACTAATTAAATTGAAAAGCTTCTGCTCAGCGAAGGACAGAACAAGAAAAGCAAAAAGACAATCCTCAGAATGGGAAAGATATTTGCAGGTTATCAATCTGACAAAGTGTTGATAACTAGAATCTACAGAGAATTCAAATGAATCAACAAAAAAGAGTAAACAATCTCATCTACTGCTAGGGAAAGATATGAACAGAATCTTCTCTAATGAAGACAGACAAATGGCTAACAAACATTCTAAAAATTGCTCTATGTCCCTGATTGTCAGATAAATTCGAATCAGAACCACCTTGAGATATCACCCAATCCCAGAAAAAATAGCCCACATCACAAAGTTTCAATGCTGCAGACACTGGCGCGGATATGGAGAGAAGGGAACACTTTTACATTGCTGGTGGTAGAGCAAACTAATACAACCTTTTAGGAAGGAAATATGGAGAATCTTCAGATAACTCAAATTAGATCTCCTATTTAATCCTGCAATCCCATTACTGAGCATCTACCCACAAGAAAAAAATTCACTGTGTCACGAGGACATTTGCACTAGACTGTTCGCTGAAGCTTAATTTACAATCACCAAAATGTGGAAACAACTTAAATGCTCACCAATCCAGGAATGGATTTACAAGCTGTGATATATGTATACCATGGAATACTATTCAGCCATTAAAAAAGTTGGAGATGTTACACTTTTTGTATTAATCTGGACAGAATTGGAATACATTCTTTTTAGTAAAGTATGACAAGAATAGAGACGCAAGAATCCAATGTACTTAATTCTAATATGAAGTCAGTAGATGATCTAATACATGCTCTCATAAGAGAAAAAAAAAACTCAAATTATTTCAAGGTGGAGGGCTGGGGAATAAGAGAGCAGGGTGGAGGGGAGAGGGTAGGGG
This sequence comes from Arctocebus calabarensis, assembly GCA_963573935.1. Lineage (NCBI taxonomy): Eukaryota > Metazoa > Chordata > Mammalia > Primates > Lorisidae > Arctocebus > Arctocebus calabarensis. The sequence continues at coordinate 10,907 of CAUYON010161227.1, forward strand.
ATGGGAGGTTACAGTGCCTGGCACACCTCTTTAGGGTGGGACACAGTTATAAGAGGGACTTTATAGAACAAATGCACTCAGGGTATAATTAAGGGTATAATTCTTTATACCCTCAATGAACCCCAAACAATGAAAAAAGAAGAAAATAAAGAGTAATTTAAATCTAAAGTAGAAGGCAAAAAAATGATAACTAAGAAGAGCGATCTACATAATAGAAACCAGATTATGCTGAACATTAAGAAACTAAAAGGTTCGTTCTTTGAAAGGATTACCAATATCAATAAAATATTAGCCACAGTGATTAAGGAAAAAGGGGACACACAAATTATGCACATCAGGAATTAAAGAGGGGATACAACTACAGAAACTGCAGGTCTTAGAAGGAATATCCACATCAATAAATACAACAATTTTAAATCACTGGTCAAATCTTTTGAAAAATATGTTTTACAAAACTAAAGAAGCAGAGAATCTGGATAGGACCATCTCTGGCTAAAAAAGTTAGGTTTGTTCTTATAATTTTTAATGCAGAAAATTCTAAGAAGGTTTAACTGATGGAGTTTATCAGTCAATGAAGATAATACCAAAATTTCACAAATATTTTTGAAAAAGAAATAATGTGGAATTATCTTCCAACCCATTTAAAGAGACCAATATATAAACCTTAATACAAAAGCTGATGTACATACTACAAAAACAGAAAAATGGTAGATAGCCCCTATAAAATTACATGCAAAATTTGACTAAATATGATCCAGTCAAACCTACATTATATATACATAAAAGTAGGCAGGGATAATAATTATTATATTGGACAGAATAATTCTAAAATAAAACTCAGGATAATATGTAGCATTGAAGCAGGTAAAGTTTTCTTAGAACAAAGAAAAGGCACTAACACTAAAAAAAAATGTCTATCTGGGCGGCACCTGTGGTTTAAGGAGTAGGGCGCCAGTCCCATATACCGGAGGTGGCAGGTTCAAACCCAGCCCTGGCCAAAACTGCAAAATAATAAAAATAAAAATAAACATATATATATATATATATATATATATGTATATATGCCTATCACACATGTACACACACGCATATCTTTGACATCATCAAAACTTTCTTTAAATGACCTCATTAAGGCAGAATGTAAGAGATTAGCACCATAGGTATGTGAGTACATCTAATGGTGAGATTTTATAAAAAGTATGTAATGAACTATGAATCAATAATAACTCAAATCCACACACTCCCATGTATAATAGGCAATTTACTTAAAAAGATACATACACCGAGGCAGTTGGAATGTTGTACTGTAAGAAGGTACAACCACTTCAGAAAATTCTTTAGCACTGTCTAATGAAGTTTAATAAACAGGCTTAGTATGTAGAAAGTTTCAAGTAAGAAGTACTTCTATCATAACATTATTCAAATGGAATAATATTCAAAATTATAGTTTTTAAAACATATGAATGAACTCAGCTCGAGCAAATAAACAGAATAAAATAACCTGCCCCCTCCCCCCCAAAATAAACCCTCCTAGGATGGAAGAGATTCCTGACTGCTTAATTTTTGGTGAAACGGTGAGAGCAGAAGAAAATCAGCACAGACAGGTCCAACACAGGAATAATACAACAGCTGGGCCTTTAATGATTTAAATGAGATAGCTCCACTATTGTGATGAGTCAGCATCTGCGTGAGAGCTGTTTTCAAGGGGGCTTCAGTGAGTATACCCAAGAAAGGTCGTAGGCAGGGCTAGCAAACTAAAAGAGACTCTTAAATTTTAAGTGCAGGTGCAAGACAGCCTGCTGAGATCTGAGAACAGTGAGAGTGGAGTGAATGATCACAGGATAATAGCTGTCAGCCACTTGTACAGGGCAAGACAGGGTAGGGCATTCTCACGCTGAGGGGCACAGGCACAGAACCTGCTAGCATCTCATGGCAAGGAGAAAACTGAAGGGACCTCGGGCTTTACAAGACCAGCTGTCTACTGCTTGGACAGGGGCAAGATAGGGTAGAGCATTGACTTACAGGCACGCTGGGATGTACAATCTCTGCCTGGCCATGGCTGAACATAAGAAGACAGACAAGGGAATGTGTGAGATACCGCTGAGGCCAAGTGCACAGTCTTTTGAAGTTGGAGAGTAGTAGGTCAGGGGACCTGAAACAAAACCTTCAGAAAAATCTAGTTAAGGAAAGATTTTAAACACCCCATGAATAATTGGAAAGCTAGATCATAAACAAAAACTAGACTCACTCTAACTACAGACTACCTGGGTTTAACACACCACAGTAACAATCTCACTGAAGAGCAGGCTCTGCTTCAAATACAAATATTATTTACTTTATTCTCTACAAACGATACAATTTTACAAATAATACAATTTTATATTTAAAAAAAAATACAAAACACATGTAAAGACAAGAAAACAGGACTCCCAGAATGCTGCCTATTTTGGGAATTATCAGTGTGAGATTTAAACTAACCATGATAAAAATGTCGAAAGCTTTTGTGGAGGAGACGGACAATGTGCACAATGGGAGGAGGAATATGAGCAAAGAGATGCAAGGGTCATATGGAAAAAGTAGAAGTGAAGTATGTGATAGAGAATTATCATAACAAGTTCATCAAAAGGCTAGACACGGCGGAAGAAAGAGGTTTTGAGATCCCTAGTTAAGCTGGATTTCTAGTACCAGAGCAGCTAACAGCTCTGCCCTTACCGGGAAATGAAAGGGAGCTGGATGTTGGTGTCCCTGTCATGGGATACTTCTTTAACCTGGTGGATGGCCTAATACACTTCTGTCTGACCCGTGACCAGAGAGTGCCTCCCACAGGAGACCCGTTTATTATTGGCAGATGCCGCTGTGACTCTCGTCTGACCCATGCACAGTTGCTGTCTGCCTGCCCACTGCTCTGGTGATGGGAACTCAACCTCATGTTTTCCCAAGAGATCCAGGAAAATCCCAACCTGAAACCCTAGCTCTTCATCTGCAAGGTGCACATTCAGTACACCAACAGAGCAGAAAACAAGTTCAAAGGTTTTCATTTACAAGCCCTGAACCAGGGAGGCATAACATGTGGGGGAAGGTAGTCCTCTGTCCCCAGGTTGCTGCAAGGTGGGAAATATGAGTCTGAGAGAGAGGAAAGCACATAGCAACTGGCAGGACATATAAGGCAATAGGGAGGGTCGCTTAAGTTTGTGGGCGAATGTCTGAATGAACCATTTTAAAAAATCAGTAAGCCAGCACGGTGGTTCATATCTGTGATTCTGCCAGTCTGGAAGGCTAAGGTGCTTGGATCACCTGAGCTCAGGAGTTTGAGATCAGCCAAAGCAAAAAATGAGACCTCCGTCTCTACTAAAAATACAAAAATTAGCCAGGCATTGTGGAAGGTGCCTCTAGTTCCAGCTACTCCAGAGACTGAGGCAAGGGGATTGTCTGAGCCCAAGAGTTTGAGGTTGCTGTGAGTTATGATGCCACAGCACTCCACCCAGAACCTAGGGCAACAGAGTGAGACTGTCTCAATAAAGAAAAAAATATCGCTCTGTTGTTATATTTTTTCCTGTGCCTTGGTGTCTCCTTCACTTCACACTTAAGACTAAATGTGGAACCCCCATATCCTATGCCTAGGTCAATTTCTTGTGAATTTCCTAGGCCTCAATCCCATGAAAGGACTGTATCCATTCACTGATAACATTCATTCACCTTGCCCCTGGTGGAAGGGACTGTATTCATTCGTTTCCTGGCCAAGGAACCCATACACCTATATATACCCTGAGGCTAAAGGCCTAAAGGAGGAGATGGGGAAAGACTGGGAGAGAAACGGAGAGAGC
>CAUYON010161238.1:0-41995 GCA_963573935.1 Arctocebus calabarensis
AGAAAAAGAAAGAAAGGTGGGGAGGCCAAGCACGGTGGCTCAGACCTGTAATCCCAGCACTTGGGAAGCCGAGGTGGGTAGATTGCCTGAGTTCACAGGTTCAAGACCAGCCTGAGCCAGAGTGAGACCTTGTCTCAAAAACATAGTGGGGCAATGTGGCTGGCACCTGTAGTCCCAGCTACTTGGGAGGCTGAGGCAAGAGAATCGCTTGAGCCCAGGAATTGGAGGTTGCTGTGGGCTGTGACACCACAGCACTCTACCAAGGGCGACATAGTGAACCTCTGTCTCAAACAAACAAACAAAAGGTGGGGAGTGGAGTAGTGGTGCCAGGTGCGTCTTCGTCTGTTGAGGCATAGCACTCAGCGTGGGTCCCTTCATGAGACAGTTCCCAGCAAGAGAATGTGTGGGCCCTTAGCACCCTGGGCCAGGCTCCAGAGGCCACCTCCTCCAGGTCCAGTGGGGGTACATCACTGTCACCTCTGGCTCAAAGTAAGGAGGCAACAAGATCTGTGCAATGACCAAATGACTATGTGTTCCCACCACATGGAGATGCATCATGAGGTTCATGCCAGCGATTTCCTCTGAGGGAGCTTTGCCTCCTGAGCCTCAGTTTCCAGACCTGTGAAAGGGACATTAAGAGTAGGGCCACCTGTTCTGGTCCTCATGTTCTTCCCATTGCTGGCTCAGTTCACTGCACCCTGCTTCTCTCTGTAAAGCATCACTTCATGATACTTTTTTCCCTTCACTTTTAATGATTGGATTTTTTTTTTTTGAGACAGAGTCTCACTCTGTTGCCCTGGGTAGAGTGCCGTGGCGTCACACAGCTCACAGCAACCTCCAACTCCCGAGCTTAGGCGATTCTCTTGCCTCAGCCTCCCGAGTAGCTGGGACTACAGGTGCCTACCACAACACCCAGCTATTTCTTTGTTGCAGTTTGGCTTGGGCCATGATTGAACCCGCCAGCCTTGGTATATGGAGCCGGCGCCCTACTCGATGAGCCACAGGCACTGCCCATGATTGGGATTTCTTTTTTAATTATTAGGATCTTTATTAAGTATTATTCATTTATTCAGAAATAAAAGTTTAGAAACTACCCATTGATAATGAAAAAAAAGTTTAGAAATTATCTTATTAAATTAAGGGGAGTTATCTTTGAAATGGTGTCTCACTGACTGGATCCCTGTCCCCATTCCCTGTCCAAAGGGCGAAATACACATTCACCCTTTGGAACCTTACTTGGACATCATCTTTACTCTGAAGCCTTACTTGCCCATCCTCAGCACTTCCAGGAACCATTCCCAACCCAAACAAAGCTAATCCCCAACTTTGATCTGTCTCTGTACCTTGACGTATGTTGTGTCTCTGTTATTATATGAATTCATTCATTCCATTTCATTAATTCGACAGACTTTTAGGGAATACCTACTATGTGCTAGGCACTGCAGCTGGTGCCAGGGATAGAAAGAAGAAACTTGCACAGATTTCAAGAAGAGAGGTAAAGAAGTAAACAACCTCAGTTCAAAAATGAACTTCACAGAAGGGTGGCCATTGAAAAAAGCACATCGCTTAGAAACATGGAACGGTAGCCAGGCGTTGTGGCCGGTGCCTGTAGTCCCAGCTACTCAGGAGGCTGAAGCAAGAGAATCGCCTAAGCCCAGGAGTTGGAGGTTGCTGTGAGCTGTGACACCAAGGCACTCTGCCGAGGGTGATAAAGTGAGACTCTGTCTCTACAAAAAAAAAAGAAAGAAAGAAAGAAAGAAATGTGGAACGGAACGGCAAAAAAGTGAGGGGTGGGAGGCACTAGGCAAGTTAGGACTAGGTTGATCGAGGTTAGATCTTGTTGCTGACCCCGCGTTTGGCTGCCCTATCTAATCCTCACAATAACCTCAAGGATGAATACTATTGTTATCCCCACTTTACAGATGATGAAACTGAGGTCTTGAATGATTGCACAGCTCTGTGCATGAATCAGGTTGAGGAACCCAGGCTGTCTTATGCCAGTGCCCAAACCGTCAACCAATGAGCCAGTTAACCAGCAGACTTAACAGGGTCCTCCAAGGGCTTCAAAGCTGCCGGAGCCTGGTGCACAGGAGGTTGCCATCGCTACTAAGGGGGCAGGGCAGAAGCATCTCTTTGGCTTCCCCTCAAGACCCTTTGGAAGGGGGTGTGGCCAAGCCAAGGGCCAGGTCTCCCCTGGAAAGCTGGGCCTGAAAGGGGCGGGCTCTGTGTTGCTACTTGCAGCCACAGCATTTCAGCCTGTAGGGCCTTGCCAGGTCCTGAGTCTCCTAGAGGAGGAGATTGGGAGGAGGAGGGGGCCCGTTCTCTATACACCCTGTTCTTACCAAAGGTTTGTCCTTGGCCCAGATTCCTTTCCAAAGGCTGAGTAATCCAGAAAAAATCACAGCCTAGCATAAAAGAGGAGGCCTGTGGGTCAACCTGGTACAGTCTTGCACTGTTTGCAGCTGCTAGACCAGAGGACAGGAAGCAACAGATGCCCCTGGAGCATCAGACCCTGGGGGCGATGGGGCGGAGCCACAGTGGGAAGTCTGGGCCCAGCACTTGGGTGGTCCCTACAGCAGATTAAAGGAAAAGACCTCCCCTCAGCTGGCTGGGTCCACTTCCGACTTCTTTCTCCTTGCCAGCATCTTTCTTCCATACTTGCCTGAATTTGAGCCCTGGCCTGGCCACTCCCAGCTGTGTGAACTGGTCTAGCTTCTTAGTTCCATTGTGGCTCGGTTTCCCCATCTTTAAATGAAGCACTTGTTCCTCTTTTGAGGGTTACAGGAATTAGTAGGTGCCAGTTACTTTGAACAGTGCCCAGTATGTAAAGCTCCGTAATCATTAGTTTCTGTTGATGATACCAGACATTCCACCAATTAGAGAGGTGTTCTTTGGATTAGTCCTCAATAACTGTGGAAATAAAAATCATTTGGAATGGGCACGTTTTCTTTTTGTTGTTGTTTTTTGAGACAGAGTCTCACTGTGTCACCTTCAGTGAGGGCAGTGGGTCATAGCTCACAGCAACCTCGAACTCTTAGGCTTAAGCGGTCTTGCCTCAGCCTCCAAGTAACTGGGACTACGGGCACCTGCCACAACACCTAGCTATTTTTTGAGACAGAGATCTCGTTCTTGCTCAGGCCGATCTCGAACCTGTGAGCTCAGACAATCCACCTGCCTGGTCCACCAGAGTGCTACGATTACAGGCATGAGCCACCAGACCCAGAAAGGGCACTTTTTCTAAATTGGGTTTTGATGGGAGGGAAAGGAAGATTCCAGTCCGTGGAGAGAGGGCATAGGGAGGGAGGAAGGACTAGCAGGTTGGCAGCTCTGCAAACCTGCATTACCTGCTCCACCTCCTGCTGTGAGGTCTGTGGGGTCAGAACTGTTCAGATTTGCCACTGAGGTCCCTGACCAGGCTGGCATTGCCCACAGCCTGCTTCCTCCAAGGTGTGCTGGACCTGTCAACTATTCAAACAAAGCAGCTCAAAGACTCAGGATTTCAGGGTTGCAAACCTGGCACAGGTCCAGGGGCAGCAAATATCTCTGAGCAGGCCACATGTCCTCGGGAATCTTCAAATCTCTCCTATATAAAACTAGATGACCTAAACTAGGCACCAGAATTGTACCCAGCAAAACAGTCACTACCAGCCACATGTGGCTATTTCAATTTCTGTTAGTTAAGACTTGGATAAAATTAACAGTTCAGTTTTTTAGTTGCACCAACCACATTTTAAGTCGTTCATAGTCATGCAGGCGAGTGGCTGCTGTGCTGGACAGTGCAGCCTCAGGACATTGACCTCATCACAGAAACTGCCCCAGAGCCACTGTGTGACTTCGGCCAAGTCACTTACCACTATGAGCCTCAGTTTCCTCATCTGCAAGACGGGAGTTAATTTACTCACCAGCAGATACGTGCCAGGTACTGTTGTAGTACTGAGGACACAGCGTTAATCAACGCAGATAAGAAAAATCATAGCCAGGGCAGCACCTGTGGCTCAAAGGAGTAGGGTGTTGGCCCCATATGCCGGAGGTGGTAGATTCAAACCCAGCCCCAGCCAGAAACTGGAAAAAAAAAAAAAAGAAAGAAAAACCATAGCCCTCATACAGCTGACCTTTTAGAAGAGGGAAAATAATAGCATTTATCTCCTAGGGTTATTCTGAGACTAAATGTGATAGGGCAGGAAAAGCATTTAACATGGTGCCTAGCATATTCTAAGTGCTTAATAAACGTTAGCCGTGGCCAGGCATGGCAGCTCACGCCTGTCATCCCAGCACTCTGGGAATATGAGGCCAGTGGATTGCCTGAGCTCACAGGTTCGAGACCAGGCTGCGCAAGAGTGAGACTCCCATCTCTAAAAATAGCAGGGCACTGTGGCGTGTGCCTGCAGTCCAAGTTACTTATGAGGCTGGGGTCCAAGAGTTTGAGGTTGCTGTGAGCTGTAACGCCATAGCACTATACCCAGGACAACATGGTGGACTGTCTCAAAAAAAAAAGGGAGGGGTAGCTCCTGTAGCTCAGTGGGTAGGGCCAGCTAAAATAACAATGACAACTGAAAAAAAAAATAGTCAGGCATTGTGATGGGCGCCTGAGGTCCCAGCTACTTGGTAGTCTGAGGCAAGAGGATTGCTTAAGCCCAAGAGTTTGAGGTTGCTGTGAGCTGTGACACCACGGCACTCTACCCATGGTGACATAGTGAGACTGTCTCAAAAAGAAAAAAGGTAGCTGCTATTGTTACTAGTAATCTGCCCACCTTCCTTCTCCTATAGCTCTGCTACTGAGGATGGTAAACACATAACATGTATGTCTAAACTTTCACTCCCATGTCCATGGCAGACATTGCTAATCAATCACAACACACATTCCCTCTGAATTCAGAGGCATCTATGGGATTCTAGGAGCAGAGCATCAGACAGCTTTTACAGACATGTCCTCTCAGAATTTACAACCATTCTATTCAACGTTTCTTGCATTCCCCAGCAATCTGCCTATTCTACACAATTCTGGAGGCTGAGATTCCTTAAGTCCTGTCTGCAGAGTTCAAGCTCAGACTCCAGGCCCAGCCTACCTCTCCTTAGGGGAAATAGCAAACGCATGGTCTGTACCTTGTCAGCTGAGCAGCTGCTCTGACTCTGAGCTGGTGCCAGGTCCTGGCTTCTTGCGTGGTTACTTCTGGAGTGGATCTAGCTGAGTTCTCTCTAGGGCTTCTGAAGTCTTAAATCCTGTTCCTTATCTTTGTTCAAGAAAAATAGGTAGTTTTTAGGCTAACCAAAAAGAGCTGAGTGGGTCCCAGCCCCTGCCTCTGTAGCAAGAGAGATAGGCATGTGAGCATGCAATTGCAATATAGTGAGATAAAGGGAGACAGAAGCCAGCCCTCTGCTCTGGGAACTCAGGGGAGGAAGGAACACGGGGTCCCAGGAGCCTTCTTGTGGAGGGGTGCCTGTCCTGGCCACCACCTCCACTATCTGCAGCCAGACCCTTGGAACTCCCTGTCCCAGCCCCTCTTCTTCCAGGCTGCAGGGCCTGGCTCAGCAGGGCTGTCCTCTCTTTGGCTTTTGCTAGTTGGTTTCGCTCTATGATTAATTCAGAGCAGCATGCTGTGATGGCACATGCAGTGAAGATGGTCTGAGATCAACTCAGCCTTGTGGCCCTGGGCAAGTTACGTAAGGTCTCTGTGCCTTGCTTTCCTCCTCTGTGAAATGAGGGTTACAATAGAGCCTACCACGAGGATTGCAGGGGGGATTTATGGATCTATTTACTTATTTAGATAAAGAGTCTCACTCCATTGCCCTGGGTAAAGTGTTGTGGCATCACAGCTCACAGCAACCTCAAACTCTTGGGTTCGATTGATCCTCCTGCCTCAGCCTCCTGAGTAGCTCGGACTACAGGTGTCCATCCCAACGTCTGGCTAGTTTTTCTTTCTTTTTTTTTTTTTTCTTGAAACAGAGCCTCAAGCTGTCACCCTGGTTAGAGTGCTGTGGCATCACAGCTCACAACAATCTCCAACTTTTGGGCTCAAGCGATTCTCCTGCCTCTGCCTCCCAAGTAGCTGGGACTATATGCACTCGCCACAATGCCTGGCTATTTTTTGTTGCAGCTGTCATTTTTGTTTTGGCGGGCCCAGGCTGGATTCGAACCCACCAGCTCAGGTGTATGTGGCTGGTGCCTTAGCTGCTTGAGCCATAGGTGCTGAGCCTAGTTTTTCTATTTTTAGTAGAGATAGGGTTTTGCTTTTGCTCAGGCTGGTCTCAAAATCCTGAGTTGAGATGATCCACCCACCTCGGCTTCCCAGAGTGCAAGAATTACAGGTGCGAGCCACTGCGCCCAGCAGAATTTACAGATTTGATGCCTGGAGAGGTCCTAGCACAGTGACTGGGGTGCTATAAATAAGCACCTGACACAGGCTTGCTGCTGCTCTCACTCCCACACAACCCTGCAACCCCAGCGATGTTTCTCTCTTACTCTGTGGGCCTGGTGAATTGTATGAACTTAAAAAAAAAAATGCTAACCTTTGTTGGCATCCTTGGGATAAGGCATATTTACCTGTGATATATATTGCAGAGAGATGTGTGAACAGAGTTTGAAAGGATAAGGGTAACTCTGGCAAAGGAGCAGCAGGTGCAAAGGGCTGGAGGAGTTAAACAGCACCCTTGAGTCCAGGAAGGGCCCAGGCCCATGGGAACACAGAGTGTATGCAGGGAACTCGGGAAAGTGGGGTGGAAGTGGGAGACCTTGGACCTCATGGGGGCAGGAGCCTCTCCAACCTGAGCTGGATGTCCAGGTTTTAAATTCCACAAGTAGATCATGAACTTCGTGAAGGTGAAACTCATGTATCTTCTTTGTCACACTCAATATACATTTGTTGTTTACTTCAGAACTTTTAGCAGCTGTGAGGCTCCTTTTTTTCTATGGGCTGAGGTGCCGGAGAAGATGCTGCTCAGGCCTCCACCTTCACCTGCCCAGGTCGGGGACTTGCACAGCAGACCTGTCAGGGACTTGCTGACAGATGCACAGGGTGTTAATTAGCTTTTGCTTCCAGCCAGATGGGCAATTGGGAAGAGCCGTCCTCTGTGAATTTGAGAAAAAGCCCTGCCAGGGATGCAGACACTGGCAGCTGAAGAAGTGAGGCCTAAGGAATATGGATCTACTTTTGCACCTTCTCTTAGGGAGCTCTTTTTGGCTAGTGCCTTTCCAAAATTTTCTATTGAAGCTGCCAATTTGAGAACTGCACACACGCTAGTCCACAAGTATGGGCACATGATCCAGGTCCAGCCCATCATAGGAGCCTGTTTCTTGGCTACAGTGATTGGCCCAAAGGGTGGACAAGTCCTCCAAACAGGGCCAGTCAGAATCCTTCCCTTGAACTTTTATACAGTCACTGGGGGAGAGGAGTCCTTTCTACCCTCTGTCACTAACTGGGGGTGACGTAAACTCAAAGTTCTCACATGGAATAGAAGCAAATGTGGCCAAGATGCAGAGAAAAAGAAGTGAGAGATGTTGCTCATCTCAGAGGGAGAAAGGATGAAGATGATGATGTTTGAATTCCTGGTCCACTGGACCTTTTCTATCTATGGGGTGGTATCATGTGCCAGTAAATTCCCCATCTTCTTCCCACCCCATAGAACTGCTGGAGCAAACTGATATGCTTTCTGTCATATCATTGGTTAGTCCTAATGCAAGGTTACTCCTAATGCATTGGTTAGTCTATGAATATTTTAATCTCACAAGCTCAGAAAGGGCAGCATTTCAGGGATGAAGACATACTTGTCAACTGAGAGTCTTGGGTTGTGAGTCCGTGTACTCAAGGCCAGGCTGTTCCCATGCTGTTGATTCCCAAAAGGAATCTGGCCTGCTTCATATTTTTCTTTTCCAAGTTATATAACACATGTAACTTGGAATGCAGGATGGGGGTGTGGAACAGGGAATCAGGGGAAGCTGGTCTGGCGATGCTGTGTCGTGTCATCTGGTGCTCGGGTGTCCATATGGTTGACCCTGTGGGACCTCCTGGGGAGACGTGTGAAAAGCATCTCAGAACTATGCACCCAAGAGACAGCAGGGGGACACATTTGTCTATTGGCTCCGATACTCCCATTGGTCAAGGCTGGCCCAGGGTGTTAAATCCCACCACCTCCCCCCTCCGTCCTTTGGGTGTGCCTGTGTGCATCCCTAGAGGGCTCTGCCGAGTTGTGTGCCACTGGTCTGCAAAGCCTGGGGACCGAGAGGGAGAGTCATTTTGCTTTTGCACAGAACACGGAGGCCTGTGCAGAAGAGCTGGCTGTGCAGCAACAGGAGTGAGGTGGGGAGAGAGGATTTGAGGGCTATGCCTCCACCCAGGGCCTGGGTCCCACCGAACAGGTTGCAGATCACAGCCCCACCCTTCCTGGGACTGCCTTGACTCCTGATGAGAACACAAAGTTGTCCCTGCCACTCCTTTGATTGCCTCTTGATCTTCAGTCTCTTGTAAAATCTTCTTTCTGTGCTAGTGTCACAGTTGGGCAGTAAGAGAGTTGGTGGGCATGTCCTGACCTTGCATCCTCCCTCTGACTGGTGGACTGCACCAATCCTGCCCTGGCTGGCACATCTCCCCCTGGCCCTGCCCTGTCCTCTTGGGTCAGTCTGAGAGATTTTTTAACATTTTACAGCAAAAAAGAATTCTCACCCTCTTAATTAAACACAGCATATGCTGTCCATTGGCAAGTGGGGTGGGCTGCTGGTTCCCTGTTTGCTCCCCAGATCCTTTTTCTATTTTCTCTGAGCTTGTGTGAATTTGATGAATGGCATCACTGTCACTGTCTCCTTCCACTGTGATTTCTTTTTGTTTTTTTGAGACAGAATTTCATTCTATCACCCTCGGTAGAGGGCTGTGGCATCACAATTCACAGCAGCCTCCAGCTCTTGGGCTTAGGTGATTCTCTTGCCTCAGCCTCCCAAGTATCTGGGACTACAGGCACCCACACTATGCCAGGCTATTTTTTGTTGCAGTTTGGCCGGGGTTTGAACCCACCACCCTTGGTATATAGTGCCGATGCCCTACTCACTGAGCCACAGGCGTCACCCTTTGTTTTTTGTCTTTTTTTTTAGAGACAGAATCTCACTTTGTTGCCCTCACAGCAACCTCCAACTCCTGGGGTTAGGCAATTCTCTTGCCTCAGCCTCCCAAGTAGCTGGGACTATAGGCGACCATCACAATGCCCTGCTATTTTTTTGTTGCAGTTTGGCTGAGGGCAGGTTTGAACCCACCACCCTCGGAATATGGGGCTAGTGCCCTACTCTCTAAGCCACCAGTGCCGCCTGGTTTTTTTTTTTTTTGAGACAGAGTCTTACTCTATCATCCTGGGTAGAGTGTCATGGCATCATCATAGCTCACAGTGGCCTCAAATTCCTCAGCTGAAGCCTTGGTGCTTGTAGTTCAGCCGTTAGGGCACCAAACAGTCCCTGGGGCTGGTGGGTTTGAACCTGAAGCCCAGCCAAATCTGTTAAACAAACAAATAGCTGGGCATTGTGGTGGGCGCCTATAGTCCCACCTACTCGGGAGGCTGAGGCAAGAGAATTGCTTGAGATCAAGAGTTTGAGGTTGCTGTGAGCTGTGATGCCACGGCACTCTACCCAGCACAATAGCTTGAGGGTCTGTCTCAAAAAAAAGAAAGAAAGAAAGAAAGAAAGAAAGAAAAAAAAAAAATTCCTGGGCTCAAGTGACCCTCTTGCTTCAACCTCCTGACTAACCGAGATTACAGGTGCCTACCAGGATGCCCCTTTACTTTTTCTATTTTTAGTAGAAATGGGGTCTCTCCCTTGCTCAGGCTGGTCTTCAACTCCTGAGCTCAAGGGATTCTCCTGCCTCTGCCTCTCAGAGTGCTGGGATTACAGGTGTGAGCCACTGCGCCCAGCCCAGAGAAATGATTCTGATGACACTGTCTGCAGGCTGTTGGAGGAGGGGAGAGACTGAGCTCAAGTCTGAACACTGCCAAGACAGCTGGGGATGCAGGGCTGTGGCAGAGTGAGGGGCAATGGACAGTGAGTCCTGAAAGACGACATCGGGGAGGGCAACTGGCTGAACTGAACTAACAGGGTTCTTGCCCCACACAGGCTGAGGACTTAGGTATACCGAGGCGGGGGAGGGTGATGAGGACTTGGATCAGATACCAGGGAGGGGGATCCTCCCTAACTGACTTAGCAGGATTGTTTACAGTAGCTCACGCCTGTAATGCCAGCACTCTGGCAGGCCGAGGCAGGGGGATTGCCTGAGCTCAGAATTTTGAGACCAGCCTGAACAAGAATGAGAGCTCTGTCTCTAAAAAATAGCCTGGTATTGGGGTGGATGCCTGTGGTCCCAGCTACTTGGGAGGCTGAAGCAAGAGGATCACTTGAGCCCAAGAGTTTGAGTTTGCTGTGAACTATGATGCCACGGTACTCTACTCAAGAAGTGAGATTCTGCCTCAAAAAATAGTAGTAATAGGCTTGGTGCCCGTAGCACCAAGTACAGTGCCAGCCACATACACGGAGGCTGGCAGGTTTGAATCTGAACCCGGCCAGCTAAACAACAATGACAACTGCAACAAAAAATAGCCAGGCGTTGTGGCAGGTGCCTGTGGTCCCAGCTACTTGGAATGCTTCTATATCTTCCTGAAATTCTCCCCCCCCCCCATTCTTTCAGGTTCTCTTCTCTTTTCTTCATTTCCCCTTCCTTTTTGTCTACTCATTATATGTTCAAATACAGAGCTAGGGGCTGGGTGTGGAGGCTCTCACCTGTAATCTTAGCACTCTGGAAATAAGGCAGAAGGATTACTTAGAAGTCCAAGACCAGCCTGAGCAAAAGCAAAAACCTTGTCCCTGTTAAAAACAGAAAAAAATTAGCTGTACTTTGTGGCAGGTGCCTATAGCCCCACCTACTTGGGAGGCTGAGGCAGAAGGATCACTTCAGCTCAAGAGGCTGAGGTTGCTGTGAATGATGATGCCATTGCATTCTAGTACAGGTAACAAAGTAAGTCTATCTCCAAACAAGGGGGAGGAGAACTAGAGATTTCTTTGCATTTATTGAACTAAATTGGGTATTCTCTGTTAGTCAACTTACATAATTTTTGTTTTACTGTCTGCCGCTGTTAAGGGTATAAGCCCATACTGGAGATAACCATGGCCTTTTATTTGCATACTGTCCACACTTCTTTCTTCCTCTGCGTGGGCCTCCCCAGCGTAATTCTTTCTTTTCTCTAGCATAGTTTCAGAAAATATCATATGTGAACTTGAAATTATATTTCAAATGTTCTAGGAAAAATTAAAGGACTATTTAAAGGACTTCCGTGGTACTCTTGTTCATGTGCTTGTTTTGGGTACGTTATGTTTGCTTAAAGCCAGGTAGACACACAAATTAGTTCTTGTCTGGGAGGAAGCTGCAGGCTGTGAAGGGGAAACCGAACACATAGTCTCACAGGGTACCTCGCAGCGGGCCCCTTCCGCCCCCACTAGAAAGCACTTCTTCCTATAACCCAACGCTGCGTCCTTGTAACTGGTTTTGCTCTGCTCTCCGGACGTGCCATCACCACCTGCAATGAGAGACAGTTCTCCTGTCTCTTGTCCTCAGGAAGCTTCCCCTCCCTGCTTCTCAACCTTCCTGGGTGCTGCTTTGTGCCGGTGGCGTCCTCATCTAGGCCTCATCTAGGTGGGAATGTGGGTCTCCATGTCAGAACACAGTCCCGAACTCAGGGCAGAGCACACCTTTTCTCCCCTTGTTCTGGGAGGGAGTCCTGCCCTGGGATCTGGTGGATCTGCTCCCTCCTCACCCTGCCTGCTGTGCTCTGAGTTGTTGAGCGGGTGGGGCAGGGCAGTGGGGGGACAGGTGCAGGCTGGGTTGCCCAGGCTTCCCAGTTAGGGGGGCTCCTGGCTGGGTCTAGGCAGTAAGAGGGAAGAAAGGGCTGAGGCATTTCTGTCCTCTGTGGCAGCTCTTCAGCCTTTCCTGGGTGACCCCAGTCCCTGGACTCCCGTATTCCCCCTCTCTGCCCTGTCCCTCCAGCCCAGGGCTGGTGGCTAATCTCTGTGCAGCAGCCAATCTTGAGAATTATTTTATTTTATGTTGTAGCTAATCAGGCCCAGGCAAGGTTTAAACTCACTGCCCCTGGCATGCAGGGCAGCACACTAACCACTGAACCACAGTGCCCAGCTTGCAGCCAATCTTGCAACCTCACCAACCTGCTCGGCTTCTCAGCTCAGTCGCCCCCAGTGTAGCCAATGCTCTGTGTTGATTTCTTCATGCTTTTATTATGTACACTTGCTAGTTTCCTTTTGCAAGGTGGAGTCTAGCCCCCCACACTACTCTGGTAGTGCAAGTTAAGATCACACACAGTTATACAGATTTAGGGGGCTAGCCCTGAAAATACCAGCTGTCATTCTATATCCCATGAGATCCTCAAAAAACCTTCCGTGAGGCTCAGCGCCCTTGCAAGCCACATACACCGGGGCTGATGGGTTCGGACCCAGCCCAGGCCTGCCAAACAACAATGCAACTACAACAAAAAAATAGTCAGGCATTGTGGCAGGTGCCTGTAGTCCCAGCTGCTTGGGAGGGTGAGGCAAGAGAAGCACTTAAGCTCAAGAGTTTGAGGTTGCTGTGAGCTGTGATGCCACAACACTCTACCAAGGGTGACATAGAGAGACTCTGTCTAAAAACAAAAAAAAAAAAAAAAAAGAAAGAAAAGAAAAGAAAAAGAAAACAACTTTCTGTGGGAAATCACTCATCTCACAGAAGATGAGACAAACCCCTACCATCGGACCACACTGCCTGGTGCAGCAGCCGAGCGCCCTGTGCCTCGGGAAGGACCCCCCACCAGCTCTGTTTTATACTTTCTCTGTCAGTGGCTCTGAGACTTTCTTTTCAAATGTTCCTGGGAGCCTCTTTTCAGAGATTTGACGATGAATGAGATGAGCACAGATTCCATAAATAGCAGTTTCTATAAATATCCACTCTGTGTAAGGCACCTGCTTGGGCATGACAACCACCTTGCTGAGGAAAGCAAGTTTCAGGGTTATGCTTTATTCCCAGCCTCTAATTACAGCTGAGGTGGGATTTTTTTTTTTATTTGTAGTCCAAAAAAAAAAAATGTAGAAATCGGGATACTGACCTTCAAGAGTCAGTAGAGTTTCTGCAATGAATGAAATAAATCCCAGGCAAAAAGGACGTACTTAAAAAGCCAGCACAGATTTTTCTAGTTGCCTTAGAACACCTGCTGCTGAGCTACCCTGGGACCAGATCGAGTCTCCAAACTCTGATTCTCGGTGTAGAGGCTGAGACCTCTGAGGTCAAACTGCCTGGGTTCAAATAGTGTCTACACAGCGTTCAGACTGGTGGATCTGGTGTCACAGCTCAGGGCCTCAGGTCCCTTATCCATGTGGAGGAATAGTCTCAGTCCCTCCTTGGATAACTGAAAAAATAGCTGCAGAGCACTCAGCAGGACGCCCGGCACACAGGACCCTGCACAGGAGGACATTTCTAGTATTTGTTCTACATACTCGGGGCCTTTGTGACTGGTGCTTTCACTTAGCATAATGGTTTTGTTGTTGTTGTTGTTCTTGTTTTTGTCTTTGAGACAGTCTCACTCTGTCGCCCTGGGTAGAGTGCCGTGGCATCATAGCTCACAGGAACCTTAGTCTCTTGGGTCAAGTGATCGTCCTGCCTCAGCCTCCCAACTAGCTTGGACCACAGAAGCCTACCATGATGGCCCGTTTTTCTATTTTTGGTAGAGACGGGGGTCTCGCTCTTGCTCAGGCTGGTCTTGAACTCCTGAGCTCAAGTGATCCACCCACCTCAGCCTCTCAGAGTACTAGGATTACAGATGTGAGCCTCTGTGCCCAGCCTCCAGCATTATTTTGGAGGTTTACTCACATTTTAGTATGAATCAGTACTTCCTTCCTTTTTTTTTTTTTTTTTTTGCAGTTTTTGGCTGGGGCCGGGTTTGAACCTGTCACCTCCAGTATATGGGGCCGGTGCCCGCTTCCTTTGAGCCACAGGTGTCCCCAATCAGCACTTCCTTTCTACAGGTGGATAATATTCTGCTGTGTGGATACACCCCTCATGTTTACCCATCATCAGCTGAAAGACATTTCATTTTCACTTTCTGGCCATTATGAATACTGCTGCTGTGAACATTCATTTATATGGACATAGATTTTCATTTCTTTGGGTATATACTTAGAAGTGGAATTATTGGGCCTTATAATAACCCTATGTTTAACATTTTGAGAAGCTGCCAGATTGTTTTTCAGAGCAGCAGCACAATTTTCCACCCCCCACCAGTAGCCTAGGAAGGCTCCCATTTCCCCACATGCTCACCAATGCTTATTATTGTCTGTCTTGCAGTGTGAAGTGATATCTCATTGTGACTTTCCATTTGTGGAAATGACTAGCATTTCCCTAGTGACCTGGAACATCTTTTCATGTGCTTTTTGGCCCTTTGTGTAACTTCTTTGGAGAAATATCTCTTCAAATCCTTTGCCTATTTTTTAATTGGATTACTTGCCATTTTAATTTTTTTATCTTCATTTTTTTAGGGATGGGGGTTTTGCTCTGTTGCTCAGGCTGGAGTGCAATGGCATGATCAGAGATCATTGTAACCTTGAGCTCCTGGTAGATCAACCTTCTGCCTCAGCTTCCTGAGAAGCTGGCACTATGGGAGAACCACTGCGCCAGGCCTAGGTTACTTGCCTTTTTTTTTTTTTTGGCCAAGGCCAGGTTTGAACCCCCCACCTCTGGTATATGGGGTCTGCGCTCTACTCCTTTGAGCCACAGGCGCTGCCCTTACTTGCCTTTTTATTGTTGAGTTGTAAGAGTATTTCTTTTCTTTCTTTCTTTTTTTTTTTTTGAGACAGTTTCACTCACTGTTCAAGCCTAATTCAATTGAGTCCATACTGGGGCAAGTGCTTGTCACTCATATTAGGGGGCTAGGAAACATTAACCCCAAGAGGGCTAGGAAACATTTGTCTAGTTCACTTTCACACACAGGCAGCTCTTAAATGTCACGCTTTTATTGCCAAAGGTTAAGAATGAGAGATTTCACCAAGAAATCCAGATTTTTTTGCTTGGTGCAAACAAGTGGAAGCATGGGACTCTCACGCCCAGCACTAGGGTGGAGCCGAGAACCATGGCCTTTTTCGATGGCATAGTTCTGAAGATGAAACTGACACGCAGAGGAAGGTGTAACAGAGAAGACTGCCTTTTCCAGAAAACATTTTCTTACAGGAGGCGCACTTGGTTCATTTATGTTACATGCCTGCCCCCTACAGGCAAGTGAGATTGTGGCCCCGGCGGACACAGTAGGCACAATGCCAGGAATGAATACACAAATGAATGAATGAATACATTTGTACCACTCCCCCAATTCTTTTTTTTTTTTTTTTGAGACAGGGTCTCCTCTATTACCAGGACTGCAGTGCAGCAATTTCTCCATAGCTCACAACAGCTTCCAACTCCAGAACTCAAGGGATCCTCCTGCCTCAGCCTCCCAAGTAGCTGGGAATACAGGTGCCCACCACCATACCTGGCTAATTAAAAAAGATTTTTTTGTAGAGATGGAGGTCTCGTTATATTGTCCAGGTTGGTCTCAAATTCCCAAAGTGCTGGGATTATAGGTGTGAGGCACCGCGCCCAACCCATTCCCCTAATTTGTAGCAGTACCTAGCGCATTACTAGTGCTAAGTGCTACATATTTTGATTTCTCTTAAAGAGGCATAAGTTGAATTAGATTGCTTTTTATATCGTGTGGGTCTCAATTGAAACAAATATTTACACACAATATTTACCTCTGTCTGGTCTGCAGAGTTTTTTTTTTTTTTTTCCTTGTTTTTGCTTTAGCTGTGCAATTGGGCAGCAAGGGGCTCAAAATTAGGGGATTTTAAAAAAAACCTAATTTTGTTTTCATTCCAGTAGAGGGCGATCGCAACAACGAATAGAAAGGGAACAATCAAAGGCAGAAGGAACCAGGGTTTCCACAACCTCAGCACATTTGGGCACCCTGGAGACAGGCAGCCAAATAAATATGGAAGCCCCTGTTTTTGGTGGTAATTTAGTATTCTGAGTAAAGAATGCATTTAAAGGGTTCAGAAATAAAGTGAAATAAACTAAAAAGGTATTCAGTGACATCTCCCACCCCAAATCCCTGGTCTGTCTGCTTCCCCAACCCCCATCACCATTCTTTTTTTCTTGGATGAGCTACCAAAGGTTTTCATACCATACAAATAAACACAAATATATTTTTACACCCCTCCCCCAGTAGTATCGTTCTGAGCACACTCTTCTGTACCCAGCTGTGATTATTCATAATGTATCTTGTAGAACACACCCTCTCAACATACAGAGAGGTCCTTTCTGTTACAGTGGGGTGGTCCTTAATGGCTGATCAGCATCATTATCTGTTCATCCAGCCCCTCTTGATGGGAACTCAGGTTATTCCTAACCTTCTGGTATTAGAAATAAAGCTCAATGAATAACCTTGTGTATATTTTGCACACATGCAAGTGTATCTACAGCAGTACTTTCAGCTGTAACTGGACATGAGAATCACCCAGGGTGCTTTTAAAAATTCCAGTCCTCGGGGTGGCACCTGTGGTTCAAAGGAGTAGGGCGCCAGCCCCATATGCTGAAGGTGGCAGGTTCAAACCCAGCCCCGACCAAAAACTGCCAAAAAAAAAAAGAAAATCCCGGTACTCAGGGCATTCCTCAGACCAATTACATCAGAGTCTCTGAGTGTGGGATCAGAGCATCCTGGTAACTGTAGTGGCCAGTCAGGGTTGAGTACTTTCAGTCCTGTAAGTAAATGGATTAATTAGTCAAGCCACACAGATTTGTAAATTTGGTAGATATTGACAAGTGGCCACCATGGAGGTATGTCGAATTATACCTCCACCAGTAATGTATAAGAAGGCCTGAGTCTTCATAATCTCTCTAGCAATGTAGGCTTGTCAAACTTTGATTTTTTGTTAAACTGCTAGATTTTTTTTTTTTTTTTGAGACAGAGTCTCACTATGTCACCCTTGGTAGAGTGCTGTGGCGTCACAGCTCACAACAACCTCAAACTCTTGGGCTTCAGCGATTCTCTTTCCTCAGGCTCCCAAGTAGATGGGACTATAGGTGCTCACCACAATGCCCAGCTATTTTTTTGTTGTAGTGGTCATTGTTGTTTAGCAGGCCTCCTGGACCTCCTGCCAGCCTCAGTGTATGTGGCTGGTGCCGTAACCACTGTGCTACAGGCGCCAAGCCATAAATGGGAATTTCTTTTGCTTTTTCCTTATAACAACATCTGCTTATGTTTCTCTGAAACTGAGGTCCTGTCCATCCACCACCTATTCAACCATCCATTGATTCATCCATTCATCTTTCTGGTTTTTGCTTGCTGAGAATTCTAATTTTTTTCTTTGTCTTTTCTTTCTTTAAAAAAATTATTATTTTTTTTTTAAAGAGATGGAGTCTTGCTCTGTCACCCAGGTTGGAGTACAGTGGGACAACCATAGCTCACTGCAGCCTCGAACTCCTGGGCTTAAGCAATCCTTCTGCCTCTGCTTCTGTGTAGCTGGGGCTACCTGCTTGTGCCACCATGCTCTGCTAATTCTTTTCATTTTTTTAGAGATAGATCTTGCTGTGTTGCCTAAGTTCATCTCAAATTCCTGATCTCAAACAATCTTCCTGTCTCAGGAAGATTGCTGGGAGTTCAGGTGAGAGACACAGAGGTTCTGCCAGGAATTCTAATATTAATTGGACATTGCTCTTAACCCTTTGGGTTTCTATTTATTTTTTATTACTTGATAACCAACAATGACCTTTTATTGAATGTGTTTGTTTTTATGTGTCATTTCAATTAAACTTAAACTAGTGATGTCCATTCTATTATTTTCCCATTTGAAGAAAGTAATCTCAGAGATTACTCAATGGCCCCCAGGTGGAAAGTGGCAGTGCTAGATGTGATTCAATAGCCTGGTTCCCTCACTGTAACTGGTCTCTATGGAATGACTGGATGAGGGAATGAATGAATGAGTCAGGGAAGGAATGAGGAAGATAGAATGAATCAGCTCTTGCTCTCAGAGGAGCCCAAAGGCGAGGTAAGATGTGAATGCAAATAACTAGAATACAAGTAAACAGTGATCCTACTAGTATTTTGGAAGCAGTCCACTTTCTACGCCCTCCTATTTGAAATGCTGCATTCTTTCCAGTTCCTCCCCTCCTAGAAGCCAGGGAACCAAACTCTGGGGTGGGGGCCGAGGCCAGCCTGTCCTCTCGGGCTTGAGGCATTACAGCATCCTCTGGGAGGTCCACTGTGGAGCTCTAAGCCTTGCAGCCTGGTGGGCAGGAGTGGAGAGAATGAGGGAGAAGGGGAGGAAAAAGTGGGAGGACGAGGTAAGGGAGGAAGGGCTGGGGATCGAGGGGATGCCAGGAGGGGGAAGGGAAGAGGAGCGGAGGGGGGGAGGAAGGAAGAGAGCCAGGAGAAGGGAACCAGGAGGAGGGAGAAGGGGTTGGAGGTGGGAGAAGCAAGGAAAGGGAGGGAGAAGAGAAGGGACAAACGGGAGCAGGAGGAAGGAGGAGGAGAGGGAAAGAAGAGAGAGGGGCTGGGGAGTAGGAAGTGGGAGGGAAAAGGAGTAGAGAGAGTGGGGGTGTCAAGGAGGGGAGTGGGAGGGTGGAGAAGAGAGCAAGAGGGAGGAAGAATCAGGAGGAAGAAGCCCCTACCCCTGAGTTGCGCAACCCTTCTAGTCTGGGATTGGCAGTGCAAGAGCGAAGAAGCCCCGCCCCCGAACCTCCACAGCCAATGGAGAGGCGGGCCGCGGTCTGAGCGGCCAATGGCCGGAGGGGGCGGGGCGGGCCGCGGCCTGGGGTCGGGGAGAGTGCCGGGTCCGCAGTCTGAGGCGCAGCTGCGCTGAGAGCTCGGGGTGCAGCGCTGCTGTCGCGGTCACCGTCGCCTGCCCGCTCGTCCGCCTGGGCGCATCTCCGCCGCGTTCAGACCCTTGCAGCACTCCCAGGGTGCGATCGGTCGCTGCAGGTAGTGTCCCCGCTGCGGCCCCGCGGCGATGGCCACCAAGATCGACAAAGAGGCTTGCCGGGCGGCGTACAACCTGGTGCGCGACGACAGCTCGGCGGTCATCTGGTGAGGAACTTTTCCTTGCTCTCCACGCCCGGCTCCCCGAGCCGCTTTCCACAGGGGACGGATTAAGGGGCATCCCTTGCTGTCTTCTGCATCCTTGTCCCGGGACCGACCGCGTGGAAAGCCAGCGCTGGCTGCTCCGTAGCCAGAGCAGCGGTTCGCTTGTCCTGCGGGAGCGCTGCGCCCACCAACGCTGATGTGTGTGTGTGTTTTTTTCTTCTTCCAATCCAAAGGGTGACTTTTAAATATGACGGCTCCACCATCGTCCCCGGCGAGCAGGGAGCGGAATACCAGCAGTTCATCCAGCAGTGCACAGGTAGGGAGGCGGATTCGTGATCTTTTGGGATCCGGTGGCCGCCTGGGGCGACTCTGGCTCTGGGCGTTGGAGGAACAAGATTTGAGCGTTTTAAAGCCTCTTGGAGCCTTTTCCCCTTTGCACACCCAAGGCAGTAGAAGTGACCCAGTGGCCTTCTCACTCTCACAATACCCTGTCCAGGAGGGACAGCTCCTTTGCCCCCTGTGGATAGCTGGTTTTTCCAAGGTCATTCCAAATTCCAATGTTCAGCCCTTCCCACCTTCCTCTTTGACAGATCAGTGAGCCAAAATAAAAACAAGCTGGTGGCTGTTTGGGAGAGTGAGAAACTGTCAGCTGCACCCTTCTTTCGCCCACAATCACTGTGAGCAGATATATGTCTTTTAATTTGAAGGATAGAGCCAAATACAAAAGGCTATGCATCCTATGATTCCATTTGTATGAAATCGTAGAAAAGGCAAAGTGTGTTGTGTGAAAAGTTGGAATAGCAGCTAGCTTTGGGGGCAGATATATGCTGATTGGGAGGGGCTGTATGAGAGGCTGCTGGGAGCTGAAAATGTCTAATATTTTGATCTGGGGGGGTTACACTGGTGTGCACACAAGTAAAATATCATCACAGTGTGTACTTAAGATTTGTGTGCTCTTTGCACTTGCCTCCTAGTGTGTGAGCCCCAAGAAGACGTAGCAGGTATCTTGGCATCTTGATAATAGGGCCCTTTACGCAGATGGGAGAACTTGACTCCCTCCCAATCTCTGGTCTTTAGCTTGGAAGCAAACTTTCAGACAAAGGCCTGGTAGGGCGGGGATGCTGAGCCAGACTTTGAGGGTTTGAATCCCCAGTGGCTCCTCCTGGCTGTGTGGTTTGGGGCAAGTTACTTAATTCCAGGGGGGCCTCAGTTTCCTCACCTGTAATCTCATAGGGCTCTTGTGAGGGTGAGTGGGTCAGTGTGTGTGAGATGCTCCCGAAAACACATCTGTCCAAGCCACACGATCATTTGTGAAATACATAAAAAGTACAAAATTATGCCGGGCTCATGTGGGCATTTCTTTCCATAACTGCTTCCTTAATTAAATTGCATTTTGCATTTATTTTAATTCAAAGTGTATTTGTGAAGTGTCCACTGTGGGCTAGGTGGTACTAAGATCACACACACACACACACACACACACACACACACACACACACGCACACACTCCCAACTAAAATATATCCTTGAGAGCTGCCTCTAGGCATTCATGCATTCATTCATTACTTTTGTAAATAATCGGCTTAAAATATGAGAAGCATAAGTACCTCAGCGATGTGGAGAGTTGGTGGGGTCAGGATTTGAATCCAGGCCTCTGACTCAGGAGGCCTCTGTGATAGATTAGATGTTTTTGCAAGTAGAGTAAACGCTAACTCTCGACTCCCTCCCACCCTCCAGATTAGTGCATGACCAGAGATTAACAGTATTTCTGCTTTGCTGGCTCTGAGGGTGTGCTTTGCCAGCCAGCTCCCTTCCCTAGAATTCAGCTTCTTTCTTCTTGCTGGTCACTTTGCTGCCCCCCTCCCCCATCAGTCGGTGTTCTGTCTCTGAAGCTATTGTTCTGCCCACCAAGTAGGAGAAGGTGACCACAGAAGAAAGGCTGCATCCTGTCTGCAGATTCCTAACAGATGCTCTGGCCTTTGGGCTCCCCGCCCACTCTGGTGCAGTCAGAGGACGCTTCCTTCCCTCAGCAGGCTCTGTGGTTTTCTGATCAGGGATGGGAGTGGGGAGTGATGTGTCTGGCAGGAGAGCTAAAAATGCTCTCCCCGCTGCTTGTTGATCCTTATGAATGGGCCGTGGGAGCTGAAGCCTCTGTCTGCCTCAGCTGAAGTCTGCTTGCTTGTTCAGCCATCTGTCAGACACACGCACGGGCAAGTTAGAGTCACCGTCTGTGCTCACTCCCTTTGGGAGAGCTTGTTCCTTCCCGCAGTCGTGTCCTCAGAGCCTAGTGACAGTGGACACACAACACTGACTAGTGACTTTTCCAGTCACTGCTTGAGACATGCCTCATCTTGGCTGCATCTTAAAACAGCCCTGTGCAACAGGTACTGAGATTTTTCCATTCTACAGGTGAGGAAACTGAGGCCTAGAGAGATTAAGTGACATGCCTGAGACCACACAGCTGGGAAGCAGCAGAACTGGGTCTTGAACCCAGGAAGGCTGGCCTCGGGGCCTGTGCTCTGGCTTCTAAAGAAATAGTTGAGATTCTCACCTCTTGTGGGATTGTTTGCTGGTTACAAATAATAAACTCATTTGCTCACTTGTGATGCAGGGAGGGAGGGCTGGTTTGTGGCTCTAATTCCCCACCAGGCCTTCTGACAGGCCTGAGAAGAGAGGCTCCTAGTCTGCCTCAGACCTAGTATCCAAACGTCTCACAAGTGTGCAGCCAAGTTGGAAGCCCAGAAATGTCACCCGCTCTCTTCCTCCATAAACTGGGGGCCTCCCGGGGGCTTCCCCTCCTCACAGGCACTCTCTGTCTCTGATAGACATTCTTCCTCTCTATCCTGCCCCTTCCTCCCCTGGCGCTTCCCAGAAAATCTGCCATCCATCCTCTTCCCTTCATCCCCCCAGCCTGGCTTCTCCTCTCCTGGAGCTGTTTCCTGGAAGGTCACAGGGCGACTGGGCTGCCCCACCAGCTCCCCTTCCCTCATCTCCCGGTCTTTTTGCTGGCAGGAGCTGGAGCCCTGTTTGGGCTCTTGCCAGATGCTGGGCATGTCCGGCTCCCTTCCTTCCTTGCTGGTGCTGCTCCCTCATAGTCCACGCACATGGGATGGGATCTATCAGGTGCAGTGAGGGAAGCCAAATGCAGAGTTGTTTGGGCAAAAAATCCACATGTACCTAATATGGTTGGCAACTCCAGGAAAAGTCCCAGCTGCAGGGGAGGCCACCCAACTCTAGGCCAGCCTGTCCCCATCCGCGCCCCCATCGCCCTGCTTGGGGGCATTGAGGAAGGTTCTCCTTGAGTGGTGGTGAGGATGGTCATCAACTGCCTGATGGGCTGAGCCATCCCGGAGGAGAGACAGAGCGAGTCTCCTTGTCAATAATTTTGGGGGTCCTGGACAGACTGTCCTACTGAGGGCTTGTGCCCATCTCTGAACCAATCACTGGGACTCTTGGTGGCCTGTCCTGGATCACACGCCCACCCCTGGGGTACAGAGGGGAAGCCCCACCCAAACTGGGAGACGCACCGAGGGAGGGAGGGCACCTTCCTAAGGGCAGAGTGGGGCATTGCCTCCCAAAGAGGGACAAACCGAAACCAGGCCTCCCGCCATCTCTTCCTCTTGATTACAACAGTCTCTCAGCCCTTGGTCTTCCTTGTCTTGTGTCTATTGTGTGAAAAGTTGGAATAACAGCTGGCTTTTGGGGTCTGTCCTCCCAAAGCTGTCCCCTATTGCTGGAGTAAGTCTTCGTGGGACACTTCTCTAAGCAAGTCACTCTTTTGCTCATTAACCATCTATGGCACCCCTCTGCCCATTGAATTAATCCCACACTTTCTGCTTGGCTTCTAATGGTTTGTCCCCACCCACATCCCTGGGGACACACATAGGACCAGAGTGTGTAGCTCCACACCCTCTTTGGGCCCTGCAGCCTGACCCGGTAACACTCCCAGCCTTGGTGCCTTTAGTTTTGGAGGTTACCTCCACGAGGAATTCCTCTTCCCCATTTCAGCCCAGCTCAGACTCAGCCACTCACCTAGCTTAATTATCCCTTTTTTTCAGCTGTCTGGACACTTTGGAAACAGAACTATTTTGGATTCTCACCTTGACTGTGCCTACCACTCACTGTGTGGCCTTGGGCAAGGGCATCCCTCCCTCTGTGCCTGGTTTGGGGTCTGTGAAAGGAGGTTCCTGATAGTGGCTGCCTCTGAGGGTTCCTGGGAAGGTCAACTGAAATAATACATCTGAAATAAGCACAGGCCCTGATGTGCCCTGGCTGCCCTGACCATTGCTTTGTATAATTATTTTTAAGTGCTGAGTACCTTCTGTTCTGAAGCAAGTGTGCCCCAGCTCAGTGCACAGCAGACAGCAGCCCCAGGCAGGCACACAGTAGGCATCAGGTCCTACGTGGGCGTGTTAGACCGTGGCCTAGGTCCACGTGCAGTGGCTGTTCAGTATGTGGCAAGAGGTGGTCAGCACAGCAGTTAAGGGTTTGGGTTGTGTCAGATGACCTGGGTTCAAATACCTGCCAGTCATGTGACCTGGAGCAGGTGAGTCACCCATTGGTGACTCTTCTACTATTGTGCAGCTGTTAGGAAGGTTAAGAAAGCAAGTGCCTGGTGCCTGGGACATAGTAAGTACTGTGCAATGTCAATTACTGTCTGGTGCTTTTGTTTGCAGAATTTAAGTGACATGGAAATAGAGTACATTGTCTGAGAGCGTCAGAAAGGTGGGCGGGGGAGAGGTGATGGGGGAAGAACTGATTCTAAGCTGGGCTGGAGTGTGTCTGGGTTACTCAACTGAACCCCTGGGAGTTGGGAGGAACCAGGGCTCAGCCTGCAGAGGTGGAGGGGAAGCCTGGATAATGCGTCTGATTTCCGCACAAAGGTCTTACACAGTGTGTGTGTGTGTGTGATGAGGCAATGGCACAGGCTGTCCATGAAATCACATTTCGTTTTTGTATACAAATAATGCAGATTTCTCATGGAATATTCAGAAACCAGGACTAAACAAAAAGAAGAGAATAAAAACCAAATATCATTTTGCCCTTCAGAAATGTGTTCATTCGATCATTCATTCATTCTCTTGTTTATTCATTCATTCCTTCAGTGTAAAGACTGGCTAATGGTAGGGCCCTATTCCATGCACTAAGAATAAATAGAGAAGCAGAGAAGGTCCCTCTCCTCGTGGAGCTGTTTTATTGTCATCACCCCGATGGACTGCTGTTCTATTCATCTATAGTCTTGAAATATTTTTCTATATGCATTTTCTGTTACAAAAAGGGATCATACTATAGATGTAGATGTATAGATATGTGGGGGCTAACTTCCCCCTTAACTCCCACTCTTCTGTTGCTTCACCCTTTAAAATGGCTACATAGTACTCATATAAATGTAACAATCCTGTACTGACGGACCTCAAATTACTCTGTTCCAGCAGTTTTATTTTGGAAAGAATCCAGGTATCTGGGAATGAATCCAGTTTTCTGTTGGTGCAGATTTTAGAGGAGATGGGTTAAGAGCATCTATGGTGCAGCCAGAGTGTGTTGTTTTGAACCATAGCTTTGCTGTGCTGTGTGTCCTTGGGCAGGGTTCCCAGATTCTGTTTCCTCATCTATAAATTGAGGATAATGACCCATAACTCACAGGTTATTGTAAGGATGAATTGACATAAGACATATAAAGCTTGTAGGGTACTGCCCGGTATAAAGTAAATGCTCAACAAATGTGGTAGTTCAAATAGCACCTTCT
This sequence comes from Arctocebus calabarensis, assembly GCA_963573935.1. NCBI lineage: Eukaryota > Metazoa > Chordata > Mammalia > Primates > Lorisidae > Arctocebus > Arctocebus calabarensis. Next base: position 24,857 of record CAUYON010161238.1, read on the forward strand.
CAGAAGGTGTTGCACATCAATGGATAGGTTGAAATAAATTTGAGGGGTGTGATAGTTATCAGAAAAGGTGCTTTCATGGAGGGCAACATTAGCTTGACTGGAGGTAGGTGCCCTGAGACATTGGCTGGGTGATGGTCTGGGTGCAGGTGATATTCCCATGATGCTCTGGTCAGCCTGTAGCATTCAGTGGAAAGCTGACTCACAGAGAGCTGTAGGGATTGATGTTTTTTTTGTGTCTAGCAACCCATCCTTTGAGAGAACCTCTCCCTTCCATTTCATGAGAATCCTGCTCTGCCAATATACTTACAGTAAGGCTGACCCTGCCCTTCTTCACTGGGTGGGCACATGACCTAGATCTGGCCAATCAGAGCGAGCCAAGCCCCTCCAAACTTCAGGTTCATGTGACTCAAGTCAAGCCAATGAGATTCATCCCTGAGACTTTGGACTGAGCTATTGGCAAGGAGTCCTTTTATCTTTCTCTGGGATTAAGACTGGTGAGAATAATGAAGGCTTGGACCTCAGAGGGCATATCTACCATATGTGTAGAGAACCTGTCTGAGGATCAGGAATAGAGGCAAAGGTGGGGACTGGAGACCAGATGACAGGGTCCTCTGGCCATGCTTTAAGTCTTCTCCTTAGGCTGTTCACTTTCATGAGCCGGTTAATTTTTTTTTTTTCTTAAGCCAGCTTGAGTGAGTTCTCTGTTATTTCCATATAAAAGAGTCCTGGCCATAGTCTCTAGGTTAGGCAGCTAGGAATAGGCTCAGAGAGGAGATGAGTTCAGGCTGAACAAGTGTGCATTATTAGCATAGCCTGTCTATCGTGAACTCAGCCCTGCCTGGGTGATAAGGACTGAAAATGGCAGGGAGGTGGTTCCCAAGGGAAACTGCTGTGTGGTTACCAAGAGAAGGGAGATAGAACACAAGAGACAAAGACCCTTGCTGGCTACAGCCTGTTCATGCAATAGTGGCTCACATGTAGTCGCCAGTCTGTTGTGCTGTTTACCTTTGCATATCTTTTCCCTACCTGTGCATACACACATGTGGATTTCAGACATTTGAGTGAGAAAGGAAGGAGAGAAATTTCCCAGTAGGTCTAAGAGAATATGAAATCAAAAGAAGCTTTAAATCTGTGACAGGCCTTTTAACATTTTAAAGTGCTAACCTGTCTGATGGTCACGCATTCAGCAAACATTTATTAAGCCCCTACTTTGCTCTAGCAACGACATTGAATTTTTACTTTTTAGTGGTACCCTGAAGGGCTATTGAGGCATCCTTACCTTTGTAGTTTTCTGCAACCCCCAGTCTCCTATTGCCCACACATCTGTTGAAAAAAAGCCAAACCACAGGGCACGGCTTTTTTTCATACCCTAAGGTGCATGGGTTTGAGGGCAGCTCTTTTGGCCTACTGTGTGGTAACATTCGTGCTTGTTTTTGTGTTTGTCGCATGTCTCCCAGGATGAAGACATTTTCCTTATAAGCAGGGTATCTCTTGTTTGGAAAAGATTTTCCATCAATATTAGTTGAATTGCACTGAAGTTTTTGCTCCTTGAAAAACTTCAGGAATTAATGCAAACTTTCTGGAAGCGTTGCTTCTGGATTTTATAGGTGCTATAAACACCTCCTCGGGTCCCATCCTGTCCTTCTCCCATTACATTCTGGTGCCCTCCCACACCCAGAGCACAGAACCTTGTGCCGATGTCCTCAGTAACATTGTGGTCGACAAGTCTAGTGGCCATTTCTTTGTCTGTATTCTGCTTGACCTCCCTCCAGCATTTGTTAGTGGCCACTGTCTGCGGGAAACGTATCGCCTCTCCCTCTGCTCTGCATGGCGAAGCTTGCTCACTTCTCCTTTTATGTCAGTCTTCTCTGGTTCTCACTTCCTTCTGCTAGTTCTCCTTCCCCTTCCTGCCCTGTAAATCTAGGCATTTCTTGGGGCCCCACCCTTGATTGTGGCCTTGTCTTCTCCAGGACAAGTACGAGTATCTGCTACGTGCCAAGTACTGAACTGGGTCACTTCCCTGACCCCAGTGAGCGTGCAGTCCAGCCCAAGGTGGCTTTCGAAGCTTCCCTTCAGGTCATGCCCCTCCCATGTTTTGTATAATTTGCCTATAAGGTCCAGATGCTTGAATGTGACATGGGATACCCTTCATGACAGGTACTTGCTAGCCAACCTTTTAGTACACCTCTCCAATACATATGACTCTGACTCATGGATGCCCAGACCCCAGGGACGACGTGGGGGCTTTGCACCTGCTAGCTCATCTAATTTCTCCTACTTATGAGGGACTCATGAGCACAGTGACACCTGTTAGTAGGAGGTGTCCCCATTTTACTGGTGAGGAACCTGGTGTTTTCCTTGGAGAGCCAGAGTCACTTGCTAAGGGGTGTCAACTGCACTTTGAGCCCAGGTCTGCATCTGAGGCTCCTGGTTTTGTTCCTGCCTATGCCAGCCTGCCCTTGCCCTGTGTCTCTCTGAGAAGACCTGCCTTCATCTGTTTTGCTTTCCTGCGGAACTTCTACACATCCATCAAAGCCCAGTGTAAATATCCCCTCTGCTCAGATGCCGTCCTTGTCTTTGTGGTGCTCAGCACGTGGCACACGTCTGTCCTTCAGCTCCATGACAAGGTCCTGGAGAGAGGGACTTTGTCTCTTTGGTGGTGGTGTCTGCAGCGGAGACTCCCTGCCCTTTACGGTTAGTTAACTCCTCCTCTTCTTTTCCCCAAGGATGTATTGTTCTCTCGAATTGGCCCAAGTCACGGATAGTCACCCAAGTGACAGGCTCTGCCAGCAAGTGCTGGCTATCCACCCTCTGACTCCTGCTTAGAGAAGACGATGCATACTACTCAAGTTCAAATCTTAGCTCTGCTGCTTATGAGCTATGTGACCTTGGGTCATTTCACCTCTCTGCCTTGGTGTCCTCACCTAGCAAACAGAAAGTGTCCTTGTAGGGAGGGCAGGCCTGCAAAGCCCTGAAAGGCACGGCCCAGCCACCCTCTCTGTTCTCTGCTGTTTTTCTTCCTGGCACTGGTCACGAGTTGGGGTCTTCCCAAAGCCCACCCTGAGGCCAAAACTTGAGTGTAGAGAAGGCATCTGAACCCAGGAGGCAGGAGTGAGGGCACGGGGAGGGGGGAGTGTGTCAGGAGGAGCAGCGGCAAAATCCCAGGCATCTGGGGCACACAGACACAGCTCTTGGCCCCCATTTGCTGAGGGGTTGCCCAGGGGCTTTAGGGTTCTGCACTCCAAGTGGTCCCTCTGTGGGGTCAAGCAGCTTTCAAGGTTTCAGAGAAAGGCCACAGGCAGAAAAGCAGAGGCCAGCTGAGGCCAGATGTCACAGCACCAAAATCAGAGCAATGGGACAATGACATGGGGTGAGAAGCACCCCCTTGCCACATTTAGCAGTGCCCCTTATGCACATTCATGTAACTGTTTATCAGGTGACTTTCCTGCTAGACCCTGCACCTAGATGTAGCAGAACCTGGGTCGTTTAGCTCTCCGGCTGTATCGTCAGCACCGGAAGAGTACCCAGCACTCTGCACAATCATCCCCTGAGATGTTTGGCAGCTGATGTTACCGGCCACTGTCCCCTCCTCTGTCTCCTCCTCCCGTGAGGCCACCAGACTGTGCTGGCCCAGGTCCAGCCTCTTCCTCGAGCCCCTGCAGGGCATTCCTCTTACTTAACTGTTAACTTACTTAATAGCGGCAGGTCCCCAGAGGCCAACGTCTGAAGGCTGGAATGTGGCCTTGCTGTTCTATATTTTTCTTCACCTATGCATTTTGAAATTAACGTGCCAAAGGTGCTGTTTTGAGTTTTGTACTCAATCTGTGGTCATGGCATTTATGTAAGCTTCTTTGCCAGTAATAAATAAATAAGTTAATAATAATGATAGTGGCTGAGAGTGGACCTATATTGTTCCAGACATTGTTAAAGTCATCATATTAATTTCCTAGTGACTTAAAGCAACCTAAGTTTGTCATCTTACAGTTCTGGAGGCCAGGAGCCTGACCCGGGTTTCAGGAGGGATAAAATCAAGGTATTGGAGGGCCGGTTCTTTCTTGAGGCTCAGGGAGAATCTGTTTCTTTCCTTTTCAGCTTCTAGAGGTTGCCTACATTCCTTGGCTGGTGGCTTCTTCCTCTCAATCTGCAAAGCTGGTAATGGCTGTGCGAGGCTTTCTCTCAAAGCCATCTGCTGACCCTCCTGCCACCCTCTGTCCCATTTAAGGACCCCTGTGATGACACTGTGTCCACACAGATAATCCAGGATAATCTCCCTATCTCAAGGTCCTTAACTCAATCCCATCTGCAAAATCCCTTTTGCCTTGTGAGGTGATGCATTCACAGCCTCCAGGGTTAGGACGGGGACATCCTGGGGGCCTTGTTTTGCGTGCCATTGTCATCCACCCATGATTTCATTTCATCTGCACCATGACCCAGCCTCACAGCCCTGCTGGTCCTTGTTTCATAAATAAGGAAACTGAGGCTCAGATACAGGAAGGCCCCTTCCCTGAAGCGATGCAGAGGCTGAGAGTCTTTCCTGTTACCTGGGCTGCAGACCCCCAGCCCTACACCCTTTGCTGCTTAAAATCAGTTCGAATCCAACCCGGGCCACCGCAAAACAATAATGACTGCAACCAAAAAAATAAAATAAAATAAAATAAAAATCTGTGAGTTAAAGTCTTTGTGAAACTAGAAGGGAAGATGTCAGAATGGGCTTATCTTGGACCCTGAGGGACAGACCTGGCCAAGCCTTTGTCCTTGAATGGACCACCTGGGAGGGGTTTCATTTAAACGTTCTATCCTTCTCTGGGGTAAAATTCTGTTCTGGCTACTTTTGCTTGAAGAAATGTCCCTTGCAGGTCATCTGATATGACCCAAAGTAGTTTGCTTCTCTTTTTGAGGCCCTGCTTGTAAAATGGGGTATATTGTTCTTGGTTTGCAAGTGAAAGCTGCTGCCCCAGGCAGGTCAGGGGTCAGCTGGGGTTGGGGGAGGGATGGGAAGGACCTGGCAGGAGATGCAAAGAACCAGCTCTGGGCAGCCCTTGTGTGACCCTGGCAGGCGTGTCCCCTATCAAGGGACAGAGAAGGGCCTGTGTCCACCATTGAGCCCTTGCAGCTCTGCCTGGGATGCCACTTGCTCTGTTCTTGACTTGGCCAAATGTGATGACTGTGGGTCTGATTCTGGGCAGTGAATGGACTCTCTTCCTCGGTGATTTTATCGTGCACCTGCCCAGCAAATATGAATTAAAGGCTGGGAGGGTTCAGTGGAGAGATAGCCTTGTGAATGTGCTGAATTGCACTCTTGAAAAGGGTACACTTATGGTGTGTAAATGAAATGGCAGGGTTTTTTGTCTTTTATGTCTCAGGTCAAAAATGTGGAGGAAAGGGGGAGGACAGGTGTGGAGTAGGCCACAGGGTGGACACTGGACCCAGTTCAGTGGTGTGCATTTTATTCCTACCATTTTTGCTCTTGGTCCTCCCAGAACTTTGCCCTGGGGCTTTGTGTGGCTCATTCCCGGCCCTGCATGTTCAGTTCTGCCACTGTTCCTTCTAGGTCCCCAGGGACAACCCTCCAACCACCGTCCCGTGGCACTTAGCCCTGTGTGCCTGTCTCCCCCATTGCTGCCCTCTGCTTCACCATCCTCATGACCTGCTCCTCCTCCTCCCATCCCACCTTGCTAAGATGCTGAGAGCCTTGGACTAGTTCTGCTAGTTCTAACAGGGACAGACGTGCATGTTAGTGACAGGAGGCTTGCAGGGGGAGCTTGTCATCTCCCTTGGCTTCCAGTGAGGACAGGGACGCAGTGGCACTGTGCCCAAGGCTGTTTCCAGCTTTCCCCTCGGAGCCTGGTGGAGTCAGTGCTGATAAGTGCTGCGCTGTTCAGGACTTTGAGAAAAGTGGAGGCTCTGCCTTGGGTGTCTGTATGGGTTAATAAATTAATGAATCAACAAAAGAGTGAAATGACTCAGCGTCAGTATGTGGGCTGACGGTGTTATTAACTTCCCTGGGGAGGGGAACCGCCAGCACCCAGGGGCTCCAAAACAGAGATGGAGAGGCCATTTTCTGGCCTGGGAACTGGGGATCAGAGAGGGGTAGCCGTCGGGTGGCCTTCACACAATAGGAAAGAGGCAGAGCCCAGACTTGAGCCCTGGCCTCCTGGCTCGCACGCTGCTGAGGTTTGGAACCAGCTCCCTTCCTCCACGGCCCCTCACTTGGTGACGTACAGAGAAGGTAGAAAAGCTCCCTCGTGGCCCAGGCATCAGCCTTTCCATGCGCTACAAAGGGTGAATTTGTCAAAACCGATCAGCTGTCCTATCTGTCCATGTTGGTCATTTCTGGCCATCTATTCAGTCCTGCTCTCTGGGGGTGGACGTGGTGCTTCTAAAACCCCAAGGAGGGGATTGTTTTTATTCTTATAAAATGGCAGCTTCCACTGCACTGACACAGCTGAGAGTTGGGAGCTTCAAGCCTCTGAGAAGTCAAGGGTGCCAGGCAGAACCCTCGTTTATTCGGGAAATATTCACTGAGCACGTGCAGTGTGTCAGGTACCTGTGTCGGGCATCTTCCGAGCGCCTGGGGGGAGGCACAAGCTACAGGCGTCCTCAGGGAAGTTTTCCTGAGCCTTTACACACTTATTTTACCCATAGTCATAACAAGCTTAATTATCTGCCCTTCTGGCCTGAATAGAGAAGGGGGGAAGGCACTTTGAACCTGCCAGTAGGAGCTGCTGCTTCTGTCTGTGTCTGTCCTGTCAGGATCCATCCCTTGAATTGTTAACACATCCTCTCTGATGCAGAGTGTACTCTATGTCGTCCTTTAAGACCCAGATCAGACATCACCTCCTCCATGAAGCCTGCCCACACCCACCCAGAGTCAAATTCCCTTCTTTCTTTGATGTTCCCACAACACCCAATAACAACTCTTTGCCACAGCAAAAATTTCATTATATTCACACACCGGGAATTTTTCTGTGCCATGCTAGCGTGTGTCTTTTTTGAGAGTAGGGATTGTGTCTTATTCAGCAAAGTCCTTGTATCACAGATCACTAGTTAGCATTTGTCAATAACCAACCAACAGCAAAGGAAGACTTAGCATAACTGTAAAAAGCAGATACAAGGGGGCGGCACCTGTAGCTCAAAGGAGTAGGGCGCCGGCACCATATGCCGGAGGTGGCGGGTTCAAACCCAACCCTGGCCAAAAACTGCAACAACAATAACAAAAAAAAGGCAGCAGATACGAGGACACAAAGCTGCATGTGCTATGCGTGCCGGGACCTGACCGTGACCAGGCAGTGAGATGCCAACTCACCTAGCATCTCCCGGCAGACTTTGTCATCATATACTCAGAGCCCCGAGGGAACACTTCTCTGTTCAGAGGTGGAGTTGGGCATAACACACTAACTTCCATTTAAGGAAGTAAAATATAGCCATTTTTCCTTGAATGCTGGTGCTTTGTGATGGGGGGAGGCCTATAATATGGGTATCCAGATCACCTGTCCCCTGGGGGTTCTGCGGAAGCAATCATCTTTCTTCTCCTCTGGCTATCTTCTACTCCATTTTCTGTGTTGTCTGTCAAAAGGGAAAGCTGGGTCATTCACATCCAATGAAAACTCAATTAGGAATCACTTGAAAAGTCTACTGCTTTGGGAGCCGAGTGGAACAAAGTATCCAACAGCGTTTGCACTGTGGGCTTCAGATGCCTGCTGTAGGCCTTATAAATAAAAAGGACGTCCCTTTGTCCTCTGTAAGAAGCAAGCCAAAGTCTAAACAGGGCTTTTATTTCTGGGGTAGCAGGCTTTCTTTAGTTTTTAATACCTTTTAATATTTTCTAGCAATCTTTTGAATGGTACAGAAGGGGTTTTCATGTTTTTGTTTGTTTTAACCAATCAAGAGAAAGTATACAAGTCACTCTGAAAAAAAGAGAGTGGGTTATATGGGGCATTTTAGACATTTAGAGCTCCCCTTTCAGTTTCAAAGGTCAAAGCCAGCTCCTTCCAGCCTCGGCCCAGTCCCCTGCCTCTTATAAACGTGGGTACCCACTAAGCCCCCCTTCTTCTCTGACGCAGAGAGGACATGTCCCCCTCCTCCAGGCCCATTAGCCAGCTGGAAGCCAGCCGCTGCTATGACTACTGTCCTTGCCCCAGGCAGCAGGACGTTAGAATTCTTTCCCACTTCCTTTCATACTTGCTCCCGGGAGCTCCCTCACTAAGCTGACAGCTCAGCTTTTTGGTGTGTGGGTTGTTTTTTCCCTTACTGAGCCTTGTTTGCATAACCTCTGAGGAGTCTATATAAGGTAAGGTCAGTGTTAGACTGAGCTGCAATCTTGTCACACTCTGGGGCAATTTCCTCCTGTCTTCACCTTCCTCCTTTCTTTTATCTTGCTGAAGTTTAGTGTTGGCTGGACTATTATGAAATTATTCTCTCTCTCTTCTCTTCTGTTGGCCCAGAGATGTTTTCTAGGGCGCCCACGAGGTGCCTGGTGCTGTGGTGGGTGCTGGGGCTAGAACAGGAACTGGACAGAGAGGAAAGTGGCTAAAAAGATCAGAAGGACTTGTGCCAAAACGTTTATTTGGATTACTTAGGTGGTGAGGCCCTCGCTTTTGCTTATTTGTATTTGTTATTATTCTATGCTTAGTATGTGTTTTGTGTGTAATGAAAAACATTGTTCAAAGCAAAACAGTGCCTGGCCCTTGGCAGCTCCTGGGACTTGGTCCTCTGGCCGGGACTGGTTTTGGGAACAGGAGAGACTAAATCCCTTTTGTGGGGGGAAGGCAGGGCCCCTCAGTCAATGTGGATTCCACATTCGGGATACCCTGGTGAGAAGTTGGGTGGGCTCGGTCAGAATCTGCTCCTTGGTGATGACCTGAGCCTTAGGAGAGTTCAAGTTTGGATGGGAGGGGGAAAAGGAGGACAGGGGTGGTCCTGGAGCACTTGGTAGAGAGTCTGCCATTTATAATTTGGGGAAATTATGAGAGCAGCTCATCCTGGTGGCTTTGGTGATTCTGGTGAGTCCCCGCTGCACCCGCCCCTTTTTCTTCCCATCTGCGGGTGTGGGGGCCTCTCTCCCTGCTGTCTTCTCCCAAGTGCCCATGGCTCTGACTGCCCAGCACCCCTGCTGCGACCCTACTCTCCTCTCCTGGCCTTTCCTCCTCTTACGCTGGGTCTTTCCTTTCTGCCTCTCTCTCTTTCTCTTTCTCCCAGGGCGGTCAGGAGGAGGGAAGAAATAGCAAGGGAGACAGGGTGGTAAAGGCAGCAGGTAGGAGAGAAAGAAGGAGGTGGAGGGTCCAGCAGGGATCAGAGGACAGCCAGGGGAGGAAAGGGGCGGAGAACAGAGTGTAAAACCATGAGCGCCAACTCTGGGACCCTGCTGGGTGCGGGGCAGTGTCCTGCAGTCTTATGTGTGATGACTCACTGGTGCGTGTGAACTTACTTAGTGCGTGAAGGCAGAGAGGCTTGAAGAGGTGAACTGGGCTTTGCACTAAGGTTTCCTTTACCTACCTGGGCCTTCCAGGTCTGAAGGGGTCCTCACCAGGGGCCATTTCACAAAGATAGCCCTTCACTGGCCTGCAGTGAGGCTTCACAGACCAACCAAAGGGCCGAGTAGAGTTTTATTAATGTTATGTGAGGACTGTCTTCTTTTGTTTGTTTAGCAGGCCTGGGCTGGATTCGAACCCGCCAGCCCCAGTGCACGGGGTCGGCACTCTAACCATTGAGCTGTGGGGACCCAACCAGGACTGTCTTTTCATGAAGAAGATTCTCAGCGGGTGGGAAGGGGAGGGTGTCCACAGCCCCTGAATCAGGGTTGTCCTGGGTAGTCAGACTGGGCTTTGAGCACATGGCATTGGCCAGAAGGACATGACGGTCCTCAGGATGGGGCTCCTGGCCTTTCTTTGTCACTAGGGACCCTGTGATGCATGCCTAAATTCTTGCTAATGAATCATGGTGAGCTAGAGGTAGCACCAACAGAAAGACTCCTGGCTACTTAGTGCTGGGCATGAGCTTTGTGGGGAGGGCTGGTGGTCTGTGATGGGAAGCACTCAGGAACCACACCCAGATGCTTCTAATCCCGTAAATTATGGTGTTGAGAAGACCAACTGCACCACAGCAGAATCATCTTTACACTATCACTTCCTTAAAATTAAAGGGGGGCAGGCAGGAAGAGTGGGTGGGCTGGACTTTGAGTTCTGCAGCTTTTGTGCCCTGGAGACCTTCCTTTGCTCGCCCCCTCTCCCATTTCCTCTTCTTACCTCTTCCTCTAAGTCAGTGGTTCCCAATCTTTGGCACATCAAAATCACCCTGGGGCCTTGTTCAAGTACAATTTCCAGGTCCCTTCCCCAGAGTTTCTGAAATCAGTAGGTCTGAATGGACCCTGAAAATTCACTTTTCTAGTAAGTTTCTGGGGGCTGCAGCTGCTGCCCTGTCCAAGGAGGGGCTGGAAGGAGTGAAGGGGCTGGAACTTCCTTTGGGGTGAGCAGAGAGAGGCCTCAGGTCAGACCAACAAGGTCTCTGCCCCAGACTCAGCCAACTCTGCCCCATCATGACACATTTCTAAGCACAACGTGACTCAGGGATTTCCAAAAACACTTGGTCAGCTTGTTGACTAAACCATTGTTCAATAAGCACCAAGCAGTCACTCAGGAGCCCATGTCCCTCCTCACCCCCTCCCATGATAATTTAAATGACATCAGCCTGTGGTTCTGGAAGGTTCCCAATGCTCTTGTGGGGAATGGGGGTGGGGAGTGTATAACTGACTTACTGTGCTTCCCCTGGGGCCAGGCCCTGCTCTTGGGACATAGGGTTTAACTGGGAGAATGACTCTTGAGGGAGAGGGTGCTGCCCAAGTGAGAGTGGGAAGGTCTGAAAGAGAGAGGAACGGACTTGCAGAGGTGGGGCTGTGCAGAGGACAGCCACGAGGAAACAGCCAGCAGCCAGCAGGGAGGTCACACCTTGGAAAAGGCATAATGTTGCCCAAAGAAGCTGGCCAGAGCTGTGGGAGTGGGTGACATTGGGGAGAGAGAGAGCGGGGCTGGGAGAGCTGGCTGGACCAGAAGGCCCGGCACTGGCTGGACAGATAATCAGAGTCTCCAAAAACCATGCTGGCCCAGATCAGGGCCAGTAATTTTCCCACGTGGAGGCTCTGGCCGGAGTTGGGTACCTCCCCTCCAAATGCAGCCACTGGAATCCGCGTGTCTGGGCTGACCAGTGTGGAAATGGGAACTGCAGAGTGGTTTCCATGGAAACAGACTCACTGTGTTCTTTTGCTTGTGAAATCTAGCGCCTGGGGATGGTGGGGAGGCATCTGGGCCATGCCGGGCCTCTCCTCCTCCCCCTCAGGTCCAGGCTGCAATTTAATTAAACACTTTGGTGTTGGTGGCCGATAACACTGCTGAAAACACCACCGGGGCTGCGGAGAAATGCTTTGGAGCAAAAGGGCTTCTCCCCCGCGCCCTGTGCCTGCACCCGCCACAGTGGCTGAGCACATTTCAGCCGACGGGCAGCCTTTCCCAGCACAGTGACCACTTGGCAGCTCTGCCCTGTGGCAGTGGCTTTAGGTAGAAGGTTCCGTCTTGTTGGGCCAGGTGGGTTTTGTAGCTTTCACATTTAATCTCCATGGTGGATTGATGGGGGAGGGGTGAGAGCACCCCCTTTTGGAAGCAACCCAAATGTCTATCAACTGATGAATGGATCAGCTAAATGTGGTCTGTCGGTACAATGGATTGTTATCCGGCTGCTGATAGGAAGGAAATGCTGACACACGGATGGACAGACGGACCTTGAAAACACAAAGGCCGCACATTGATGATTGCATTTCTATGAAATGTCCAGAATAGGCAAATCATAGACACAGAGAGTAGATTAGTGACTGCCAGGGGTGGGTGGAGAATGGGCAGTGACTGCTCCTGGGGACACGGGTTCTTTTAGGGGTGATGTCAGCATCCTGGAATGAGACAGGGGTGAAGGCTGCACAGCACTGTGCATGTACTTAAATCCCCTGAATTGTGTGCTTTAAAATGGTTAAAAGGGCGAATTTGATGTTATGACTTTTATCTCTCAATAAAGGAAGAAAGTGAGGAGGACAAAAAGAATCACCCCAGGTGAGGCAGCTGAGCTAAGGCAGAGGCCAGGCGGGGGGGCCAGATTGACACAGCCAGGTAGGGGCTGGGCTCACGTGCAGAAGACATCTCTTTGTCAGCAGTGGGTTCCCTTAACCACCTCAAATGACCCCTATACCTATTCTCACCTATCAGGTGGGTATTTGGGTGTTGACAGAGGAGACAAGGATATCCCCCCTCACCTCCCCTGCATTATTGTTATGAGGACCAAATGTGAAGATGAAACAAATGTGTTTTGAGAACTGGAAAGTGCCATAACACGAGGGGTGACTATGATGCTTCCCTTGAGAAATAAATGTCATGGAGTCCCCTGGCCCTTGTTGGGGGAGTCTGAATCACATGTCCATTGTCTGCTGAGAACTATGTGCTCCTCACTGAGACAGTTCAATTACCTGGGAGACAGAGTGGCTCGGTGCTGGAGGCCGTGCTCAGTGCTGGAGGCCGTGCTCAGTGCTGGAGGCCGTGCTCGGTGCTGGAGGCCGTGCTCGGTGCTAGAGGCCGTGCTCAGTGCTGGAGGCCGTGCTGGGTGCTGGAGGCCATGCTCAGTGCTGGAGGCCGTGCTCAGTGCTGGGCTTCTGCTGGTGACTCCCCAGGTTTTGAGATGAAAGTCAGAAAGTGAACTTTACCTGCTCAGGGCCTGCGTCTGCTTTAGACAGATGGTTTCTGGCCTTGAGTCTTGGTATTAACTTAATGCTTCGTGTGGGATCAGCTTGGAGGTGCTTAGGCAGAAAGGCATCCTGTTTTGTTTTTTCAACTCAGAGCCTGGTCCTTTGACCAGGTTCAGCATCACTTGGAAGTTTCTTAGACCGTGCAGACCTGGGCCTCCATCGCAGACCTGCTGAGTCAGAATCTGAATTTTGGGAAGATCCCCTGTGATTCCAACTCCTATTTAAAAAGCAAATGCATTACTGTCTACATGGTGTCATTGGGTCCCTGAGACGTCCTGCAGCCAGACACTAAAAGCTCCTTGAGAACACAGGCGCTCATCACGGAGGCTAACGTGAGCACCTCCAGACCAGCAGTGTTCCTATGGACCAGTGATCACCAGTGAGGATTTGTACGGAGATTTCATGGTGATGGCAGTTAAAATACGACATACTTACGAGTTAAGCGGAGTAAAGCTATGTGATTTCTTCCATGAAGCACAGAACTTCATTGGGAAACTTACAACGGGTCCTGATGAAATGGAGACACAAACTATGTCTAGACCAGAGGTTCTCAGTTGGGGTGTTCTGTCCCTCAGGGGAAATCTGGCAACACCTGGAGGTGTGTTTGGTTGTCACAACTGGGGGACGGTCCAAGCCTCTAAGGGGCAAAGCCAGGAGATACTGTTCAGCACCCTACAAAGTCTAGGCAGTCCCCACCACAGAGAACAGGGGGCCCCAAATGTCCGCAGTGCTGATGTGAGCAGTGTCTCTCTGTCCCAGGGGGGCACAGGCATATGTCACTCTATAAGCTCAGGAATGGTCAGGCATGGTGGCTAGGCCTATAATCCTAGTGCTGTCAGAGGCTGAGGCAGGTGGATTACTTCAGCACTAGAGTTAGAGACCAGTCTGAGTAAGAGATAGACCCCCATCTCTGCCATAAATAGAAAAACTAGCCGGGCGCTGTGGTGGGTGCCTGTCGTCCCAGCTACTCAGGAGGCTGAGGCAAGAGGATCACTTGAGCCCAAGAGTTTGAGGCTGCCGTGAGCTGTAACGCCGCAGCACTCTACCCAGGGCAACAAAGTGAGACTCTGTCTAAAAACAATAAAATAAAAAATAAATAATAGCCCAGGAATATAAAATGCTGTTTGGATGACGGAAAGCGCTGGAGATGGAACTGAGCATAGCGGACTGAGAAAGAGACTCTGAGGTAGTAGTAATGAGAGCAGCGTGGCACTGACACAAACCTTAACGCAGCTCAATGGGACAAAACAGCACCAAAGCCACTTCAATGACGCGACGGTCTAACAAGCAGGGTTTGTTACTGGTTGAATTCTCTGGCCAGAAGCTGAGCATCCCTGCTGTGCGCGGAGCAATGTCCCAGGCCAGAGGAAGGGCCACTTTCACCCCAGCCCTGCCTCTTCTTGGTTCCTATCTCTCCAACGTGTGGCTTTCCCATTCCAATAAGACCTCAAAGATTGAGAATAAGAAAAGTCGACCTGTCGGTTGAGATGTGACAGTATGGAGGTGGTGTGTGCTGCAGCCAGAGAGGCCTGGATTCACATCGCCGCAGGACCTCAAGCTGTCCGCACAACCCTGGGTGTGTCACATGGCCTTGGTGAACCTCTGTTTCCCACTGGGAAGCGAGCTTCAAAGCCCAGCGTGCTTGGGTCTGTGCCTGTGGCTCAAGCAGCTAGGGCGCCAGCCACATACAACCAGAGCTGGCAGGTTCAAATCAAGCCCGGGCCCACCAAAAAACAATGATGGCTGCAACCAAAAAAAAAAAAATAGCCAGGCATTGTGGTGGGTGCCTGTAGTCCCAGCTACTTGGGAAGCGGAGGCAGGAGAATCACTCAAGCCCAGGAGTTGGAGGTTGCTGTGATGCCACAGTACTCTACCCAGGGCGACAGCTTGAGACTGTCTCAAAAAAAAAAAAAAAAAAGCCCAGCGTGCTACTGTTAGGATTAAAGGAGGGAGCCCTGGCCATGGTCAATGCTTTCTTCCACCTTCTACCCTAGGGCTTCTGTTTTAACTCTGGCCGTTTGGTTCCAGGCTCACTTAGGGCTCGTTTCTCCCCGAGGACATGGTTTTGGAGTGTTTTAACTGGGTGCCGTATTGTCATTTTGCTGTTGGTCACAGATGACGTCCGGTTGTTCGCCTTCGTGCGCTTCACCACTGGGGACGCCATGAGCAAGAGGTCCAAGTTCGCCCTCATTACGTGGATCGGTGAGAATGTCAGTGGGCTGCAGCGCGCTAAAACCGGGACGGACAAGACCCTGGTGAAGGAGGTCGTACAGGTAACTCTCCTGCGTTCCTTCAGGGCCTGGGGGTGGGGGGAGGTCACTCTGCATAGAGGGTCACCTTGCAGCGGGACCAGGGAGGGTCTGACTCCCGGGTCTGTGACTTAGCTGTGACTTTGAACGAGCCCAGCTGCCTCTCTGGACCCGTAGCGCCCCTGGGGGGATGGCACTAAAACTGTCTCAGGACTAGGCTTGGAGGAGGGACCGTGCTTGCGGTCTTGCCATCACACAATGGAAATGTGGCAGCTGGACCCCCTCTCTGGGTGGGACAGATTGCTCGCAGAGAAGGGGGATGGCGCCTGGTGGTGGCCGTGAGACCCACATGTGCGCTTTCTGAACAGTGCTTTAACATTCTGGCAACTAAAGGACAAGTTAGTTCCAACAATGTTGGAAACTTGTAAAGGTCTTTCATTTGGCCTTAGGGTGTGGGGTCAGGTTGAGAAGAGAAAATTTGAATTCCAAAAAGGTAAACCAGAGGAAGGGGCCGGTAAGGGAAAGAGCTCTTTCTCTGCCAAAGGGATTTCTCAGACTCTGTGAACCAAGGAACCCCCTGTCTTTCAGTGCCTTAAACTGTTGTTGAAGTCACCAGAAGTGCTGTGTGACAGGTGCCTGCTGCAGCCTGTTGGTATCAGAGGGCCAAGGGCACCATCCATCGTCCCCATCTCACACACATCATTTCAAAAATACAAAACAGTATGACAGTGAACTGGTTCCCTTTAAATGAATGTTTAAAAGCACAGGGGTGCAGGGTTTCTTTGTGAGGTGCTGGAAAGACCCTAAGATCGACTGTCACAATCGTTATACATATCTGTGAGTGTACCCCAAGCCACTGAATTGTAAAAAACAAAATCAAACAAAAAATAGGCTGTATTGGCTGGGCGTGAGGGCTCACACCTGTAATCCTAGCACTCTGGGAGGCTGAGGTGGGTGGATTGCTTAAGCTCATGAGTTTGAGACCAGCCTAAGCAAAAAATCAAGACCCTGTCTCTAATAAACATAGAAACACTGAGGCAAGAGGATCCTTTGAGTCCGACTTAGAGGTTGCTGTGAGCTATGATGCCACAGAGCTCTACCCAGGGTGACAGCTTGAGACTCTGTCTCAAAATAAATAAATAAAATAAATATAGGCTGTATCCAATGTAATGCCTTGTACTAGACCCTAGAACAGAAAAACTGGTGAAATATGGATAAAATCTGGAGCTTAACTAATTATAACATACCAGTGTTGCCTTTGTTTGTCACATACACAGTGACAAACGTATCAAATTGATGTGAATGTGGTGTTAGCAGTTGGGGAAATAGAGTGGGTGTTTGTGTGCTGTGGGGATGAGCTGGGACGACAGGTGCCCACCACCACGTCCAGCTAATTTTTCTATTTTTAGTAGAGACCAGGTCTCACTCTTGCTCAGGCTGGTCTCCAACTTGACCTCCCAGAGTGCTGTGATTACAAGTGTGAGCCACCATGCCCAGACTAAAAAAAATTTTATTTAACAAATAATCATAGGAAATGATAAATTTCTGTCTTTGCACGGCCACCGCCTGGTTTTCGCTCTCCCTGCTGCCTCTCTCCGACAGACCCACCTCCTGCCTTTCTGCATTGCCACAGTCATGGCTCAGGATTGCACTGCAGTCTGCAGCTGCTTTGTATTTTTTAAAATTAATATAATTTCATAAATTCTAGGGCTGCACAGTCTTTGTAATTAATGTTTTTCTGGGAGCAGAGTGTCCCATCTTACAACGGTACTGTGATGTACTAAATGTTCCCCTGTTCTTGGCCTCTTGAGTTGTTTCCAGTTTTCATTTTTATAAATATTGTTCCAACCAACATTTTCATACACACAGCTCCTTTCTCTCTTCCATTGAATTGTTTCTTTCTTTCTTTTTTTTTTGAGACAGAGCCTCAAGCTGTCACCCTGGATAGAGTGCTGTAGCATCACAGCTCACAGCAACCTCCAATTCCTAGGCTCAAGCGAGTCTCTTGCCTCTGCCTCCCAAGTAGCTGGGACTACAGGCGCCCGCCACAATGCCCGGCCATTTTTTGGTTGCAGCCGTCATTGTTGTTTGGCGGGCCCGGGGGCTGGATTT